>JAKSZT010053883.1:2857920-3004721 GCA_026826555.1 Tolypeutes matacus | reverse complement strand
AGACCAGCCCCGGCCCACCCACATGGCACGGGCTTCTAGAGACCAGCTCTGCCCCATTCACACCCTCTGGCAACATCTGGTTCCTTCACAGACCAGCTCTGGACTCCCAACACCTTCTAGCAACAACAAGCCACTTCCACGATCAACCGCCGCCTTGTCCTTTGCCAGACTGTGTCCTGCTGTAGCCATGTCCTCTTGAAAGGGCTCTGAGGGGCCTCTCTAGTCCTTGGTTTATTTATTGTACCTCTTTCTCAGCCCAGAGATAGGAGCTACTCTTTCACCTGATAATTCCAGAACCTTTAGGACCCTGTTTTATTGCTATTACTAGTTAACCACCTTCTACTAGTTAACAGCTCTTTATGTTACATTTTCTCTGTTCAAATAACCAGCGTGGCTTCTATCTCCTGACTGGACGTTGACTGATCTGAGTCATCCACAGCCCTGAAGAAATGCAGAAGTTCACCGATGTGTCACCCCAGAACACATATTCAAAATGACAGGGGAATGGAACAAGCCTCTGGGAAAATATCCACATTACCCCAGTGAGGACTCGAGAGCAAGTCTCCTAGAAGCCAGCTGCAGAGCAGTTTGCACGGCACTGGAGGACTCTGCAGGCTACACTTCACTGGTGAGAAAATCTGAAAATGCCTGGTTTGGGAAAAGCATTTCTTCCAGAAGAGAAAAAAAAAGCTACTCCAAACTCCTTTGGCTGTGGGATTTAGGGAAGTCACTTGACATCTCTGTGCCTCAGTTTCCTCACCTGAAACATCGGATCACACAATTGTTTTAAGTTAGGTCACACATGTCGATTCTTGGCACACAGTAGCTTGCGGGGTTAAAACGTCTTTTTTCAATCTGCTTCATTGAGGTATAATTTACAAACAATGAAATGAACCCATTTCATAGATACAATTCCGTGAGTTTTAACAAATACAGTATGCCCTTACCATCATCACGAGTCAAGATACAAACATTTCCAGCCAACACAAAGTTCCTTCACACCCCTTTTCAGTCAGTGCCCCTCACACCCCCAGTCTCAAGAAGCCACTGGTCTCCTTTCTGTCATTAGAGGTTAGTTTTGCCCACTCTAGGCTATGTTATAAATAACATCACTCAGTATGTCCTTTTTTGTACCTGAGTCTTTCACTCGCATAAATGTGTCTGATTTCATTCCACGTTGCTGTGGGTGTCAGCAGTCTGCTCCTCTTTATTGTGGAGTATTATTCCATCGTCTGGATGTGCCATAATTTGTTTATTGATGGACATTTGGTTTATTTCCAGTTTTTTAGCTGTTATAAATAAAACTATTACGAGCATTCATTTACAAGTCTTTGTGTGGATATATGTTTTCTTTTTTCTTTGGTAAAATCCTAGGTGTAGAATTGCTTGGTCATATGATAACCATGGTATCTAAAATTATATGGAACTGCCAGACTCTTTTCCAAAGTGGTTGCACCATTTTACATCCCCATCAGGCCACATATTTTTTTAGCGCTTGGCACTGTCAGGGTTTTTTTAATTTTAGCCATTTTAGTGAGTGTATAGAGTTATCTCTTTGTAGTTTTAATTTTCCTTTTCCTTAGTGACCAATTATGTTTAACATTTTTGCTTATTTACCATTTATATATCTTCTTTTATGAAATCTGTTCAAATTTTGGCCCAATTTTTAATTGGCCTGTCTTCTCATTATTGAATTGTAGTATTTATTTATATTTTTGGAGATAAGTCCTTCATCAGATTTATGAATTATGAATATTTTCTCCCAGTCTCTGGCTTATTTTTCCTGTTATAAAAGGTATATTTCAAGAGGTAGAAGCTTTTTATTTTGATTAAGTCCAATTTATCATTTTTTTCTTTTTTGTCCAATCTAAGAAATCTCTGCCTATTCCAAGGCCTCAGATTTTCCCCTATTTTTGTTCTGAGAAATTTCAGAGTCCAACTTTATTTTAGGTCTATGATCCTTCTCAAATTAATGTTCATGGAAGCTGTGAAATAAGGGTCGAGCTTCATTTTTCTCTCATACGTATATCCAATTGTTCCAGAATGAATTGTGTAAAAACTCTCACTTCCCCCATTGAATTACTCTGGCATATTTATCAAAAATCAATTGACCATAATATGTAGGTCTATTCCTGAACTCTATATTCTCTTCCACTAGTTTATATGTCTATGCTTATGCCAAGAACTACATTATATTGATTTCTGTCGTTTTATCATAAATCTTGAAGTCAGGCAGTGTAAGTTTCCCCAACTTTGTTCTTCTTTTTCAAAATACTTTCAGTTATTCTAGATCCTTTACATCTTCAGATAAGTTTTAGAAACAGCTTGTCAATTTCTAAAAGGTCGCCCTGGGATTTTGATTGCATTGCTTTGGGAGGAAATTTGAGAAGAATTGTGATCTTAATATCGATTGGGAGGAAATTTGAGAATTGTGATCTTATCAATATCAAGACTTGGAATCCATGAACCAGCATGTCTCTCCATTTATTTAAGCTGTCTTTAATTTCTCTCAAAAGCAGTGTTTTATAGTTATCACTGTACAAATTTTTCACGTATTTTGTCAAATTTATCTTTAAGTATAATGCTTTTGATGCTATTATAAACATATTTTTATTTCACTTAACTTTTTATTTCTTGCTAATTAAGAGAAATGCATATGTTTTTATATATTGTCCTTATATCCTGAGACCTTGCTGTATTTATAAGTTCTAGTCGTTTTGAATGTTCCTTGGGATTTTCTACATAGATGAACATGGTGTCTGCTAGTAAAGATAATTTTACTTTTTCCTTTTGAACATGTGTGCTTTTCATTTTTTATTTCTTTTTCTTACCTTAATACTCCAGCTGGGACTTCCAGTACAATAATTAATGAACATCCTTGCCTCATTCCCAGTCCTAGCAAGAAAAGCCTTAATTCTTCTGTTATGAAGAATGATATCAGCTGTAGCTTATTAAAAATGTCCTGTATCAGGTTGAGGAGGTCCCCTAATATTCCTGGTTTGCCAAGCATTCTTAACATAGTGGAATTCTATCAAATGATTTTTCTGTATCTGCTAAAATGATCATATGGTTTCCTGCTGTCTTTTTCTGATATGCTGAATTACATAGATTAATTTTCAAATGTTAAACCAACCTTGCATTTCTGGGATAAACCCACTTGGTTTTTAAGTATTATACTTTTTATAAATTGCTACATTTGATCCATTAAGAAATTTTTCATGTTTGTTCTATAATTTTCTTTTCTTGCTAAGTCATTATCTGCTTTTGTTATCAGAGTTGTGCTGACTTTGTTATTTTCTGAAAGAATTTGTATAGGACTGACATGATTTCTTCCTTAAGTATTTGAAAGATTAAGTATCCCCAATGATGCCATATGGTATAGAAATTTTCTTTGTGGATAATTTTTAACTTATACAGTCCATTTCTACTATGGATATAGGGCTCTTCAGATTTTATCTTTCTTCTTGACTCACTTTTATTATTAATGTCTTTCAATAAATTTTTCTATTTCATCTAATTTAGTGAATTTATTGTCATAAAGTTGTTCATTATTTATACTTATTATCCATTTAATTTCTGTAAGATTGTAATAGACGTCCCCTTTCTCATTTCTGATATTGGTAATTCGTGTCTTTTTTTTTTTCTTTATCATTCTAGCTAAAGGTTTATCAATTTTAATGATCTTTTCAAAGAAGCAAGTTTGGGCTTCAAAGATTCTATTGTTTATCCATTTCTTATTTCATTAATTTATATATGCTCATCTTTATTTCCTTCCTTCTAACTATTTTGTATTTAAATTTGCTCTTATTTTTCACACTCATAAATATAGAAGTATAGATCATTGATTTTAGATCTTTCCCCTTTCTTAATAAAAAAAAAAGTTTAGATTATCAGTTTTCTTCTTAGCACCGCTTTTGCTGCATCCCACAAAGCTGATGTGTGCTGTTTTCATTTCTATTCACTTCAAAATATCCTCCAACTTCCACTGGTTAGGAGACAGTGGTTCTGCCTGTCTTGTGAGAGAGGCAATGCATGCTCTTTGTTCCAGACGATCTTTTCAAGAATGTTTGCAGAGCTAACAGCATTTAAAAGCAGAGAGTGTGTCTTGCCTCTGGAGCAATGGACAGTTTTGGTCCGTCTTGGAGACCAGAGATAGTGCTTTCGTCTGGAGCAAAGGGCAGGCATGCTTAATGCCCATTGCCAAAGATTCAGGGTCCCGAAGCTCAGGGCTCCTCTCCTGTGTGCAGGTGTCATCGGGCCCTCTTGGCTGCTCTGTGGGAATTGGAGCTCAGGGAACCAGTGTATAAAGGCTGATACTCTCACGGCCACTACTGCTGGGAGTAAGAAACTGTCCTTTGCCAATGACCGAGGCGTCTCATACTCAAATCTTCCACCAGCATCCATGGCAGACTAACTCAGTATCTTAAAGATGGGGTAAAATCTTTTTTTTTTTTTTAAGGTACCAGGGCTGGGGCTTGAACCCCGGATGTCACAGTTCTCGACAATATTGTGATTTCTTTCTTTGATCCATAGAATCTATTTAGAAGTGTCTGTTCAATTACAAATATTTGGGAGTTTCTCTTATTGTTATTGCTTTCTAATGTACTGTTCTGAGGTCCTAGAACATAATCTGTGTGATCCAAATCCTTTGAAACGAATTGAGACTTGTTTCAATATCTTTACTGATTTTCTGTCCACTTGTTCTATCAGTTACTGAGACGCTAGTGTTGAACTCTGCAGCTTACAATCATGGATTTGTCTACTTCTCCTTGCAGCTGTATTTGTTTTCACTTCCTATCTTTTGAAGTTGTGTTACTAGGTACTTAATATATTTATTATTATTTGTTGTTGATGATGAATTGATCTTTTTACTATTATGAAATATCCTTCTTTTCTCTGGCAATATTTCTTCTCCTGAAGTCTACTCTGTCTCCCGGTACCACAGCCGCTCCAGCTTTCTAATGATCAGTGTCGGCACTGTATAACTATTTCCACTATTTCCGTCCTTCTACTTTTAACCTTTTTGTGTGTTTATATTTAAAATATAAACAGCAAGAGCTGGTCTTTATTTTACCCCATCTGACAAATGCTGTTTTTTTATTGGAATGTTTGACTGTTTGAATTTTGTGTAGTTATTGATGTGAATGTGTTTAAATTTACCATTATGTTATTTGTTTTCTATTTGTCCTATTTTTTCTTTGTTCCTTTTTCCTCTTTTTCTTGCCTTTTATGGGGTTAACTGATTATTTTTTAGTATTCCATTTTTATCTCCCCTCTTGGATTACTGGGCTTGCCTTTGTTTTATTTGTTGTTGCCCCAGGGTGTACAATTTGCATCTTTAAGTTAACATAGTCTGCCTTCACTTTACAGATAATGTAAGGACTTACACAGCATACTTCCATTTTGCCCCTTCTGTCATTCATATTATTGTTATCATGTATTTTAATTCTACATGTGTTATAGACAGCAAAATGCAGTGATTTAAACCATCAGTTATCTTGAGAGAAATTTAAAATGAGGAAAAATATCTTTTGTGTTTATCTACATATTTCCCATTTACAGCACTCTTTGTTGTTTTGTGTAGATCAAGTTTCTATCTGGTATCATTCTCCTTCCACCTTCTAGAGACCTTCCTTTAACGTTTCTTATAGTGCAGCTCCCCACGTGATGAATTCTCTGCTGTGTGTGTGTCTGAAAGGACATGTTATTTCACCTTGATTTTTTTAAGTTTAGTTTCACTGAATACAGAATTCTAGGCTGACAGGGTTTTTTCCCTTTCAGCACTTAGAAGATTCCATTCCCCTGTCTTCTGGCTTGCATGGTTTCTGACGGGAAGTCTTCTGATATTCTCACCTTTGTCCTCTCTAATGTGTGCTCATCCCCACCCTGACTGATTTTAAGATTTTTCTCTTAATCACCAGCTTGAAGCAATTTGATTATTGTGCGCCTTGTTGCCATTTTGTTTGTATTTATCTTGTTTGGGTGTGTTGGGCTTCTTGGATCAGTGGGTGTACAGTGTCCATCAGATTTGGAAAACTGTCAGGCATTATACCTTACGAGTGTAAGGCTTTGCTTTGGAAGACACTTAAGTTACTTGTGGATCATCCTGATCCTTTCAAGTCTTATTTGTAAACTTTTAAAAGAAGTTTCTATAGTGCCATTTACTCTAGGACTGACTTAGCCCTACTATTGTTTCTTCTTTCTGGGGTCTCTACTGATTGCCCCAGGTATCCAAGAAGGGCTCTCCAATCCCTCTGGTTAGAATTTGAACATCTCCTCATCAACTTCCGAATGAGTTCTAGGAGTTTTTCACCTCACAGACCCTATGTGCTTTTTTACGCTGCCTTATGGGGTTTCACCTTCCACATCAACAGCTTAGAATTCAACAACACATTCAAGGGGACCGGTGCATGTTCTCTGCAAGGATTCAAAGTCTCTGATAATCTACCCTGCACATTCTGGCTGTCTCAACCTCCTCCAAATTCTGATATTTGTCTCCTTAACTCAGCAAGCTCACCATGCTCAGCTTGGGACGCCTCCCTGAAACCACAGTCTTGAAATGGCTTCAAACAAATCCAAGATGATTGTAAGGATCACCTCATTTGCTTCTCTTATCTCCTATCTTGCCTATTATCTAACCTCTGAAAATATTTATTTCACATAATAGTTTGTGGTGAGAGGACAAATATGATCCCAATTACTCCATTGTGCCCAGCAGCAAAAGTCTTGCATGAATTTTAGATTTTTTTGTTTTATTCTTTGAGAAGTCGGTGATCTTTAGATGTGGCATGTAGCCAGCCCAAAGCAACAGGGCTAAATTTTGAGGGTTCCAGTGTTGCCTCAGAGAGAGGCCACTATGAAGCCTATGGGGACCCAGGCTTTTTCAAACACAAAAAAGTGGGAGGAAGAGATGGTGTTCAAGGACAACTCAATGCCTCCACCCACTTCCCTCACCTCTACCCACAGATGAAGATGTAGCTTTGCTGATGACAGGCTTATTTCAAGAATCAAAAGACCCTAAAAGAGCACAGATTGTTGTTATAAGTCCTTCCAGAATGGTGATATAAACTTGAGCATAAAACAGAAGTAGTGTTGCAAGAATTTGGCTTCTTTTTCAACCTTGGCAGGATTCTATCTGCACAGAAAGTGTCACTGACAACCACACACTGCCAACTCCCATTAGGAACTAGGGACAGGGACAAGCTAGGCAAAAATATGCTGCATCCCCTTGGTCCACCTTTTTCAGGATAAATTCTTAATCCCTGATGAAATAAATCAGAAACTTATATCAGGTGTGTGTGTGTGCGTACAATGTGTATGTGTGTGTTCTCTTCTCGCCAATAGATAACCTACCTGCAATGCTGAAAGGTCCTACTAACACATCCACTTTAATAGATTAACCAATAGCATCCTTTGGAAATGGCCATTCAAAGAGGACTAAGAAAGCTCTGAAGGTAGCAGACAATGGCTCTGGTGCCTATGGGGACAGAGCAGAAGTGGGTATTTTGCCTTGCTCCAGACCTTTCCTGCCTCCAAGAAAAGCAAGTCATGTAACTCTGAACAACTACATTTCCCTGCAGAAAAATCACCAACACCCACCCCAACCCCTCCCCACCTCAAAGCCAATAAAACCAATAAAGACAGAAGCAAACCATCTTAAAATTAACACATCCAAGCTACAAACAGAAACCATTGATCAAAACCTCCTATCTTACCTCACAGCCGACAGCTCCAGAGCAGCCCTAACATCCCATAATGGAATCCCATTATCTACAAAAGAGACTCATTCCAGAGGAGAGCCACAGGCAAAGAGAGAATCAAAGAGTCTGGAACAAGGGGAGACTCCACCACTAGCCTCTGCTCCCATAAGAGGGGTACAACCGTCAAGCTGAGGGAGTCATGGGAACTGCAGCAATGAGAAGGCACATCCCCAAAGTTACAAACTAAGAATGAAAATTAAGGAAGAGTCCAGTGGGGAAGGAAGTCCTGGGAGTCTGTGTCTTCCCATCTGAGTAAAATAGAAGCTGATTTCGCATAGGAAGAAAACAGGGTCAACAAATGTCTTTCTTAAATTCCAGAACTGCCTGCATTCAGAAAGTACAGGGATTTTAGCTAAAGTAGGAAGCAAGTAAGATTCATTAGCAAGTGCCTCAAATCCTTAATTCACACTTCAAACAAACAAGTTAATTGTGTAGCTAACAGAGTGTGACTTGATTATAGGCCACTGGTGGCCATTAATAGCTGAAAGGTGTTTGGATTTCAATTGTGTTTGAATTTCATAACCCGTCGTCATAAGAAATGTTAAGCTTAGTTACCATGTCCATTTGCTAACACCTGCGATCATGAATCCCACATGACAAGCAAACACCCCAGGTTTGGGCTTTTGGAATTTAAGAGCAAACCAGAGGAGAACTCATGATTTTTCAAGCAGTCATTGTTTCACCCTGCTTTGAAGAGTAGTTGAGTTTGGTCTCATAAGATCGTACCATATGCACGAACACAGCCTTCCTAGCTGACACAATTAAGGTCCACTACCACACTGCTTCATCAGGGAACCCTTTCGGGAGGCAGAACGGGGCCAGGCTCCAAACCTAAGATATGATTGATCAGACACGCAGATGACCCATTTCCAAAGACAGGCCCCTGGGTCCTTATGAGGGCTCAAAACAATGAATGGTGGATGCATCGAAAACTGACCATTGATAAGTCTATATCGGTCTTCCCTTTTCCCATATGGGACCTATCCCCAGAATCCCAGATTTCACTTAAAAGAGAGGGGAGACCTTCCTCGACACTTGCTTCTTGGTAACATCAATCAGAGATGAAAGATGAGGAGCCCCACAAGTATCATATTGTATCAGTAGAAGAGTAGCAGTGGCTGCTGGATTAAAAATATGTCAGTCCAATGTATCTTCTCAAGAGCCCTGTGATGTGATGATGAACGACACTTGCTTTTGAAAAGGTTATAATAGGACCATATCAATACGAGGAGGACTGAATTTATCTTTTCTTTTCAGGTCATGTATTGATAAAGGGAGGCCCTCTCTGACCAATGTGATGATAGTCTACAAAGACAATCCCAGTGGATCTGCAGCCAGACACATCCCCAGGGAACAGCCCTGTCCTCCCTGTCAACCTCCACCAATTCATTTGGGTGTCTGTGCCAAGCATTATTGGGGTGTGGAAGACTTGGGCCATCTCCTCAAGAAGCTTACAATCTAGGAAGATGAGGCACCTAAATTAGAAAGTGATACAAGACACTATGATTAAGATGGAAAATGGGTTATGGGAAGTCAAGGAAGATCCAGGTCAGCACAGGCTGGAGAAGTCAGAATAGGGAAACAGCAGGGAAGGAGAGCAACCCCGAGGCTGCAGGAAAGGAAGGGGTGCTGTCCTCAGTCCTGAACCAGCGCTGTGCTCTGTCCAGGGCAGCACTTCCTTACGTGAGTCCTGCATCAATCTAGCGGTTGATTTCAGCATTTTAAAAATGGAATGGGATGGGATGGGATGGGGGGGGTGTGGGGGGGGTTGGATGGAATATGTCATAGTGCACCACAAGTAGTAAACTTCTGTTCGGAAATTTCATCATAGATGAATATGCCTATGCGTGTTCTGGGTCACAACATGGGGTACATTTATAGCTGTGCATCAAGGTCAAGGGGTCGGAAAACCTTTGCTCCAGGGTACGGTTGTATCTTTCCATCTTTGAACACTGAAGACTTCTGACCTATCCCCAGCAATTCTGACCAAGTCTGAACTAGGAGTCAGTGGTAGAAAAGGAGCCAGGAGATAAATCAAAATAAGGAAATAAGCACAGAACTGCAGCCACTAAGAGACTGTGGGGCATGGTGGTGGGACAGGGAGAGACTCTGTCCCTTTTGCAACCTCACAGTTACTAAAATTGTTTTTTCCCAGAAAAGTTGAGATAAGGAGCATGACTCCGACAGGGGCTTCAAGAGGAAGTAACTGCATCTGAAACCCACTGAAGCCCACCCATCCTTCCTGGGAAGGCCACATTGGCAGTTAAAGGAATGCTGGTTGTTCACTCTTTTGTCCTCACACTCATTAAAGGACCTGAACTCAGCGTTAAAGGTTTTAACTGTAAACTGGGAATGATGGCTGCATCTACCTCAGAGGGAGATTGAGAGAAATAAGTTAATTTACATAAAGCGCTTAACACAGGGTCTGGAACTTAGTAAATGCCACATAAGGATTAACTGTTATCCTTTCACTGGGATATAAGTTTAGACGGCGGCCTAAAGATTCCATAGTATATAACCAAGAAAAAAATTTATGAAGGAGTTAATGCTTATAATACAAGGTTGAGGAGAAAAAAGAAGATACAAAATGGCACACATAATGTGATATCAAATATGTTTTTTAAGTGCTCATAAAAATACAGGAAGAAAACTTTTCTAAAATGTTAAACAGTGGTCGGATTTGGATGTGAGGTCTAAGATAATTTTTCCTTTGTATATGTTCTACTATTTTCCAGTTTTTCTATAATTAACATGCATTTTTCTTATAATCAGAACAAAAAGAATGAAATTATACTTCAAAGACTGACTCAGAGTTGAAATGGTTTTCATCCTGAAATAAGTCATTTTGCAAACCAGGCAATAGAATGGAACATGGGAACAAGGAGAGCAGCAGGTTTCACTTGCATCATCCTACAGAGAAGCTGAGCACGTAGCAGGAACATGATGCTTCTGAGTCTCTGATATTTCTATGACATCTCAAAACCCCAGCAGGCAGAGTAACAGAGATTTCCTTAAACAACCACGATCCACACGATGGCTCAGATCCTACTGCCCATATCCCAATCACGAAGGACCAGTAGCAATCTTTTCAAGCCCTCGCCCTGTGCCAAGCACTGAGCTTCCAACAACATCTTAATTAATCCTCACAATTCTATGATGTAAGTATTGTCATCTCCATTCTACAGATGAGAAAACTGAGAATTTTTAAAGTTAAGTAACTATCATTCCATTTTATGCTCCTCTCCAGAGCAAATTTCCTTTAAAGACTGTTTCTACTTGCTGCCTCCAATCTCTCTCCTCTCATTTGCTCTTAAACCCATCGATTTTGACCCACACTAACCCATCAAATATTCTTGTCAAGGTCACCGGTGACTTCCACATCACCAAAGCCAATGGCAAAGAGTCTTAGTCTTCATTTTCCTGGTCCTGTCAGCATCTTTTGCTATCACACCCTTCTTTCTGAAAAGCTTCCTTCCCTTGGTTTCTGAGACTCTGCACTGCCTTGTGGTCTGCTTCTCTGGCTATAACTCCTCTCTTTCTTTAGCCGGTTCCTCCTCAACCTCCTGACTTCTGAACACTGGAGTGTCTCAAAGCTCAGCCCCAGATCTCATTCCCATCTCTGCTTGCTTCCCAGTCATCTCCCCCAGACTCATACTTTAAACATCACCTTTACACTGACTACCCCAAAAGTTACATTGCCACCCTGAACTTCAGGCCCTTATATCCAACTGTCTAACAAATGACTCCATCTGAATGTCTGGTAGCATCTTAAACTTGCCCCCAACTCAGTAATGGACAACTCCACCTTCCAGTGGCTCAGGCCACACATCCCACGGTCATTCTTGTCTCCTTCTCTCAGATCGCATACTCAATCCATAAGCAAACCCTCTTCACTCTTCAAAAATACAGTCAGTTCTCCTGATTTGCATAATTATAGTCTATAAAGTCACCATGAACACTAGTTTGCAAATACTGAACCATTGTTTCTAGTAGAAATACAGGATTAGGCTCCTGCAAGCCTCCAGTGACAACATTTTCATCAACCAAACAATATACAGCCTTGTTTTATATGTGCTTCTGTTTAAAGATGACTTATTTAGTATATACTGTTGATTCATCAACATTGAGAACTCATGGCCAACAGCACTATATCTCATGCCTGAATGAAGCGTCTCTAACACATGTGTTTTCTCCACATGGCACATCACAACCTTCTGACTCTTAGCAATGCTAGACAGCACTTCAGCACTACACTGGGTCCATTTTAAACAAAGAAGTCACCAAGAAAAAGCAAAAAAGAGTAAAAAAACATGGCACCAAGCATACCACAAAAATGATACTTGTTTACAGGATGACAGCTGAAGTAAGAGACCTTGTTTAAACTCGGCTAGGAACATGCATATCAGGCAACTCAAATGTTTTGTTGCTCTGCACAAATCCATGAATGACCACAAAATCATCACAAACATTGATTTGGGGGTTGTGGCAGTTTGAGGTTTTATGGACCCCAGAAAATTATGTTCTTAAAGCTAATCCATTCCTGTGGGTGTGAGCCTACAAAGGTGGGACATTTTGATTAGGGTACTTCAGTAGGTCATGACCCAGGGTGAGTCTTAATCCTCTTGCTAGAGTCCTTTATAAATGGGATGAATACAGAGAGAGACACAGAAAAGAGAAAGAAAGCCACAGGAGCAGAAAGCCAGAGGAAGACAGAAGCTGGAAGCAATGAAACCCTAAAAAGAAGGGAGAGACCAGCAGACACCGCCATGTGCCTTGCCATATGAGAGAGGAGTCCAGGATCACCAGCAGCTGGTCTTTGGGTAGAAAAGTATTGCCTGATAAAGATTTAACTTGTACAATTTCACAGCCTCAGAACTGTAAGCTTATAAATTAATAAATCCTATTGTAAAAGCCAACGCATTTCTGGTATATTGCATGCTGGCAGCCTAGCAGACTAATACAGAGGTTACAAATAAATTTTAGCTAGTAGGTGAATTTGCAAATGTGGAATCCATAAATAATGAGGATTGATTTTATATCTGGACTCTGATCATGTCTACTCACTGTCATTGCTGCCAATTTGGTTCAAAGCACCATCCTATCACCTGGAGGACCTCAGTGACTTCCTATCTCCTCTCCCTGTTTACACTCTTGCTCCCTGCTCAGTGGCCAGAGGGATTCTTTAAATGGAGCCTGTCTCACCCAAAGGCAAAGCCAAAGTCCTCACAATGGCCTGGTCTGGCTCTACTACCTCTCTGATCTATTCCCTACTACTCTGCTCCAGCCACAGTGCCCTCCTTGCTACTCCCTGAACAGACCAGCATGCTCCACCTCAGGGCCTTTGCACCTGCAGCCCCCTGGGCCTGGAAGCCTCTTCTCTCAGGATCCCACTTGGCTCACTCCCTCGCTTCCTTTGGGTCACAGTTCTAATGCCCCCTTTTCAGTGAGGCCTTCCCTAACCACCATGTGAAGTGGCAACATCCCCTTCCATGTCCCTATCCCCACATCCACTTTATTTGTCCTCCATAGTATATATTTCCTCTCGACATTCTGCATGTTTATAATACTCTATGCATTTCGGTGTACTATTTGTTGCTTGTTCCTCTCTGTTCCTTACCACCACCAACCCTCACACTGGAATGCAGAGATTTTCTCCATTTGGATCACTGTTATATCCCCAGCCCCTAGGACAGTGCTTGGCCCAGAGTCAATAAATATGTACTGAATGAAGGAATGAACAAAGGAACAAACAAATAAACCCGTTCAAGTTCTGATGCCAGGTTTCAGACCTGGGCGTGGTGTCTCCAGAGCCCACAAACCTCCTCTCTACCCTCTGCTGCCCTGGGTTGAAAAGACATTGTGCTGGCAGCCTTGCCGAGTCAGAAGAATCCATCAGCCCCAAGGAAGCTGGTGTGAGCAGCTCTGTGGCTCTAATGGGATCTAGTGTTGGAAACCAGCGGCTTATACTGGAAAGTCTAGGATACATGATCATGTCACCCATACCGCGTTTCCTTTAGCCCATCCCAGTGGGCTCAGGATTGGTGTGGTGGCCACAGAGCTGATTTCCATTTGGGCCGGACCACTCACAAAGCCCCAAGAAGCACGTAACGAGGATCTGCCCTCGAACCTCGAGAAGGCTCCGAAGACACCATGCATACAGGCTGGCACAAATCAGTCTTTACCACCTGAGAAATAGCCCCAAACCCTGATCCTGCCAGCAGAGCCACTGGCTTCAGCTTCCTCTCTCAAACACAGCTTGGACGATCATCTCCATCCTCTGCTCATTTGGAAAATGACCCCCGGGGCTTGTAGGGGAAGAGCATGAGCTATTTTCAGCACATTATGGCCCAAATCCTTTGTTTTAATCGGTCCCAGGCATTTCCAATTTTAGAGCTTCCTTCACTTATTTGGCTTAAAAAGTCAATCTCTGCATGATCCGATAGGAGCCCAGAGACTGGATAAGATAGTGAGACTAATCTATAACATTTGTGTTTAATGGTTAGATATTAATTGGCTTTTTTTAAACTTTGTATATCGGTCCATTTTCAATCCTTGTAATCTGTTCGTTCTCGTTAATGAAGGAGCAATCCTCATCAACAGCTCTGCTCTACACATCACCTTGTAAAACTAGAGTCCATTTATTTTAAAAAATAAAACAGATTTATCACTATTTGAAATACAGAAAGTCATTAAAATAATAATTAAAAACACAACTACAAGCACAATAAAAGTTCCATGATAATAAACTACATTTTAATGCGTATTAATTCTCCTAATGATTTACTCTATACATCTTACAGGGTCAAATCAATGTCTGTGCCAAAAAAAAAATTTCAATTAAATTCTATTCACTGTATCTTTCAAGTGAGTCTATTGTTTGCTTTTGTTTCCTATCAGGCCATTTGTCAGTTGTTGTAGCCCAAGATTACAAATGGGAGGGACATGGCCCCGTCAAGGTCAGGAGAAACACGTCCAAGTCCTACCCAATCCACCCTCCCTGGCGCCGGCTCATTTGTCATTTATGACCTTGTTCAAGGAGGGGAGAAGATGGAGGAAGCGCCGTTCCTCTCCGTCCTCCTGAGCAAGTCACAGAAGCATGGGCTCCGACTGCCACCCTCTTCCTCTCCAGCTCCGCCAGTGCGGGGTCCTCCACGTGAGCCCCAAGGAGCGAGCCACGGCTGCTGGAGGCTGCGGCTGAAGCACAGGCCGTCCCGTGTCAAACTTCCTCTTGCCCAGAAACACAAAGTCAGTTTACCCCTTCCAAACGCACCTCGCCTGGGAGTTCAGAGCCAGGAAAAGTCACATCTGCTTCCCAGTCTCTTGCACCAAGGCAATTATTTATCAAGTCTTTGCCTTGCCTGATTCTTCTAGAGTGAACACGCTCACACTCATGCGATTTCTGTGCTTGGAAATATTGGCTGCTGCTGCCAGTTTGAGGAGGTGGAGGGATAACTTGATGGCGCCCTGTCTCTGCAATCAGCAGAGACTGTGCTGCCCAGCGATGGCCTTGGAGTCAGCACGAAGACTTGCCTTCTAGAAGCAGGGCCGGGTGTGAGTCAAAGCGCGACCCTGGATCACCTGCTCAGCCGCCGCCTCTGCTGGAGCCACAGGCAGAGTCACGCATATCGGGGACAAGGTCCTGCTCTCAGAAGGCACTTGCTTCCGCAACGCTGACGGGGCTTGGCGATGTGGAAAGGTTCCACGGCTACCCCAGCGCCTCGCTATCTCCCAACAGGAAGCCAGAAAGGAACGTAGGTATTCCCAGGATCACACCCATTTTTCAAGTGAGGAAAACCAAGTTACTGAGTGAAAAACCGTTGACTCCCAGACCAATGTGCTCTGAGGGCGAAGCTGGGATGGCATCGGCAGTGGCTGTTGAGCAGCCGCGCTTTCTGGAGGAGCCCTGGGCGTCTCGGAAGTCAAGTGCAACGTCTGCACCTCCCTTCGCAGCCATGGTGTCAGGGGGTCCCCGAGGAGCCCTCTCTAGATGGCCCCTCTCGCTTGGCCCACCCCATCTTTGCTGACAGAGGACGAGAGAGGTCTGTGTAGCCCCTGCAGTTTTCACACCCAAGAAGTGGGCAGCTCTGAGCAGCGCAGGGCCCAGCCCTCAGCAGAGCCCTTTCCCCTCCAGAGGCTGCAGGGCCCCGGCTCCTGCAGGGAAAGGGGTGAGCGAGCAGGGCTGGGTGGCAGCCAGGATCGAGCAGGAAGTGGCAGAAGTTCTCATTAAGCAAGACAGCCTCATGCCAGCGCCAGGCTCTAGAAGTCTCAGCTGCACAATGTTTTTTCAAGTATAGGTGCAATTTGGGCCTGTGGTTAATACTGTTCAATTTTACTTTGCACCGGGTGTTATTTTTCCAAGCTGGGCCTGGGGTAAGTCTTGAGTCTCAGCTCCAGGCTTTGCTGATTGGCAACTGGGCCCAGAGAGGCAGCCAAGTAAAAGGGCCCCCTGACGTCCCCTCATGGGCCCCTCTGGTGGCCCCTCTGTCGGCCCCTCTGACGTCCCCTCATGGGCCCCTCTGTCAGCCCCTCCATCAACTCCTCCTTCGGCCCCTCCTTCAGCCCCTCCTTCAGCCCCTCTCCCCCTGCACTCTGCAGGACCCCAGTACTCCTCCTCTACTCTCCCTCACTGACCCCTCCCCACAGCTCACCATACAAAGTGGAGGTAAGGACCTGGTGGTCCCTGGGACGGGACTGTCCAGAACAGTCCACTGTAAAAGACCTGCCTGGCCTGAGTCATTTGTTCATCCCCTGGACAAATGCAGATCTGCCTCCATCCTCTGGGCCTCCATCCTCTGTGCCGGGCAGTCTGCATCCAATTTTTGGTTTGGAAAATGTGATCGCTGTGATCTCGGTGGAAGAAGTTGCAGCGGATAAAAGACTGGGCTCCAGGCTGAGCATCCAGACTCGGTCGGCGGAGTCTAACCCCAGCTCCACTGCTTGCAAGCCCTGTGCCAGGGCAAGCCTCGCGTTTGTCCTCAGAGGCTGCGGAGCGGCCCAGGCCAGACGAAGCACCAAGGCATGGCACATAGTGGTCGCTCAGTAAATGCTCCTCTGTGGTTCATATTGTCAGGCTCTCCCTCTTGCCTTAGGGTTAGGGGAACAATCATGAAATGAAAGTGAGGCCTGAAAGGGAGAAGCAGCCCCTAGGCCTGCTAAGCTCGAGGCCATGAAAGAGGGTCCAAGGGGGTCTGAACCTGCCTCTCCCGCAGCCAGCTCCACTGCCTCCGTCTTCTCGAGCAAGGAAACGAAGAGGGGAGCAGCACAGAGGCTGTCTTCCTCCTCCTTCACTGTCAATTGTCCATATAAACACAGTATAATGCTGCTCAGCCCCAAACCCCAGAAATGCTGCTTCGTAAGAAGAAAGAGAAAATTTTCGTGGCTGGCATGCCAAGAATTAAGAAAGAGACCCATGATGGAGAGAGGCCCCGGCAGGCGAATCAGGAGCTGGGGATCTGGGTTGAGCTAATGTCCTGTAGCCATGAATTTTTCTGAATCCCAATAAAATACCTTTTACTTTATTTGTCCAGACTATTTATAAATGGATTTTTCAATGAAAAGCGGAGCTCAGGAGGCATGATGGATTCTCTCTGGCACCTCGCACGGGGCACGTCCACCCTGCTGCCAGCTACCCGGCCCCACCAGACGTGCTCCCCAGCCCACCCGCCCTTTGGACTGGAGATTGGCTTTCAATAACTCCTCAGAAGCTGTGGGGCAGTCACTAAATTTACACTCCTGTCCTGAAAACTCAGAGTCAACTCAATAAGTACTTAGTGATACCCTCCTGCATGCAGGCGCCGGGCCAGCCACGTGCTCTGTTGGGGAGGGGAGAGGGAGGGAAAACCAGAGAGTACCTTTAAGCATCTTGCGATTTCGAGGAGAACATACTTGTGTACAAAACTCAGCACAAGACAGGAACAAAGGAAAGGGTTAAAAATAAGGACACGGTGCTGGCACTACATGATAAAAGAGCAAAGTGTTGTATCAGTTAGGACACCTTGGGCTGCAAATAACAGAAAATCCGAACTGAAGTCCTTTACACAATTAGGAAAATGTATCATCTAGCATCACAAGAGGTCTGGCGGCAGGACTGATGCCAATGACACCATCCAGCACCAGGGTGCCTTGGGCTTGGCCACCCTCTGACCTCGGACTCGACCCACAGGGCCACAGGCAGAGCACAGGATGGGGGAGCATGGAAAGGGGGCTTAGCAGGGTAGAACAGGGGGAGTGCTGGGGAGCAGAGAAGCTCCCATCTTCACGTTTTCCAAAGTCCAGGAGAGAGGAATCTTCCACCCATTTCTAAGCGCTAGGAAAATTTCCCAGAAGCTCCTACACACCTCACTGGCAAGAACTGAGTTACATGCCCCCCAAAACCACCCACTGGCATGATGGGCTTAGGAGAGTCACTCCCCTGGGAGCGGAGGGGCGGCCTGTCCTTGCCTGAGGAACCTGCCCCCTGGATACCTGAGCGCAGTGGAGGTTCTGTGGCCAGAAGGAAGGAAGTCTGGGCAAACAATCCAAAGCTGCGTCTGCCAGGGGAGCTGGTGCTCAGGGAGGATGTTCTGGGTTCAGCCAGCAAAGTCAAAGCAGGGAACTTTCTGTCTTGCTCTCCACTGCACCCTTGGCCACTAGCACAGTCATGGCACACAGATAGGCACTGGACAGTTGTTGGATGAATGAATGAATGAGTAAATAAATAAATGAATGCTGGAATTAAACCAAAAGACTGAGAGCAGATTTGAGAGCACTCAATCGGGTCCCAGTGAAACAGGACAAGAATAAGAGGTGCGGTTGTATTGAAACAAACTGGTTCAAAGAAAGGCAATGATCCAAGACTGGGAACTTGGCAGAGGCAGAGGCAGAGGTTGGCACTGTTTGCCCAGCACTGTCCAGGGAGAAAGACCCTGAGTCCAGGAGACATGAACCTTCCAGCCAAGGAGAGGCCTCGTGCCTGGGGAGCAGAGGTGTGCATTTAGCAAGCCCCCAGCAGCCTCCCATCCCTTACTCCAATTCATCACACGCTGACAAGCGGGGCTGGCGGCCAGGGGAAGCCTCTAGGGAAGAGACCTCCTCCACCGGGACTCAGTACGTGAGTCCGTTTTCATGGCTTTGACTGGCAGGAGTCTTCCTCCCACTAACCAGATGCTGCTGCTAGGCCCAAGGTGGGACCTGTGGCCACAACAAATGTCCTGCTTTGACATAAACCACCACAGGCGCTGGAACTTGGCTCTAACAGCAAATTCCATACTTAGGTTAGTTCTCTAGGGTGAGCCCGTGGCACTCCCCAGGTGAAAATTTCCTCCTTTTCTCTTACTTTCACGCGTTATTCAGTACGGCCCAGCTGCCGAGGCTTACGCTGAGGCATCTCAGGGCTGGCACAGCCGTTTGTGACATGGTTGCCGTGCGTCTCCGTGTTAGCATCAAGATGTCTGAAAGGCTGTGACCATTTAGTCAAGGAGACACACAGGCCTTTAAAGGTTTGCGCTTCCTTTAACCAAGACTTCACTTCTGCCTCCTGCACTTTGCAGTCTGATGCCAGTTCCATCAAATCCAACCAGAACCTGTGATGCAGGTAAGTGATCTCATTTTTAGAGGCCACCAGTGCTGTGTACCAAAAGGAAGCTTATTTTGAAAACAGTAAAATCTGATCTAGATGTATCTAAGCCAAAGTGACCATCATGGACTAGAAAATCTGTCTCCAGTTTTCAGATGACACGCCACCATTTATCAACAGCAAGTACGTGTGCATGCACAGACAGACGTGTGTCTTCAGGTGCCAGGGCTTCCGTAGGGTGGCTCACAGCCAGCCCTCCTGAGATGCACATGAGGGTGGAGAAGCCCTAAGCCTTGGGCAAGGCAACCAGCCGAGGCCCAGGAGCCCAGGTTGAACCTGGGGAAGCAGTCACCCTGAGGGGCAAGAGAGGGAGTGACTGGGAAGAAGGAGATGATTGTGGAGCAGCAAAAGCCAAGAGATAGAAGATCCTTGAGCAAGAGAGGAGTCCAGAAAAGAGCTTGGGCAGCAGCCAAGCAGTTAGGGCATGAGCAGGTGTGATTCAAGGCCAAGCAGTCCCAGGTGCAAGGCTCAGGCCCTCCCAGGAAAGCCAGCCAGTGCAGGTGCAAGCACGAGCTGGTCTCACTTCTCTGCCCTGTGCTTTGTTCAAGGTGTGTCATCCTGAGCAACTCCTAGCCAGATGCTGCGGCCATGGTCGCAGTCAAACCCCAACACAGTTTCTCCGTTTCTTCACACTCAATCTAAACACCACTTACTCCTTCAAAGGAAGGGGCAGAGTTAGCCAACATGCCGCGAAGGACACCTGCTCTTTGAAAGCAGGAAACTACTTCGATAGGTTGGAAGGGCAAAATTATTTCCCTGGTTGGTCTTTTCTACAATCAGATCATTTTCTGGATTCCTCGGAGCAGTTGACGTGGAATCCAGCAGCAAACGCACCTGTCCCTCTACCGTCCCTCCGAGTGTAACAGAATGAGCACTCCTGCCCACCCCCGGTCAGACACCCCAGTGTTGCCCTGTGTCCTATCCCCCCTCATCTTCTCACGAACCCCACTCCTGAAGTTGTCTCTCTCCTGCATCATCAATCAAAACAAGCTCCTCGCTATTCCTTGCTTTCTCTCCACTGGCTCGTTCCCACTCCCAGGCCTTTTGTCTCCTCCATATTCCTACAAAACCTCCCATGGCCATGCTTGAGGTCCATGTCACAAACCCAAGGGCAGGCTTTTCCTCCTCTCAGCTGCTCGGCGCCTCCCACAGACCAACAGTCCCTCCTGCTCAGACCTTCATCTCCCTCGGCTTCCGCGACACCTCCCAGGCCTGGAACCTTCTCTGGCTCCTTCGCCCTCCCCTGGCCCTTTTCTGCCCTCTGTGGGTCTGCACACTGCGGGGCACTGTTCTAGACCTCTCTGCTCTCACTACACCTTCTCCGGTCCCGATCCTCTCCAGCTTCAAGCACCAGATGTTTGTTGATGACTCTCGCACTATCTCCAGCCCAGTCTCCTTCTCTGGGCCTCTGATGCCAATATCCTAGTGCCTACCTGGCTTCTCCACTAGGATGGACAGCAAACATCGCATTCCCACATCTCCAAAGTACAGGTTTTCATTTGTCTCCTTCACCCCATCTCCCTCTGGGCATCACCCTCTCAAGATACTGCAGCACTGAGTCGAAAGCCTGCAGATGCCACCGCTCTAACTTTAAGGGACATTGCGAATCTGCCCACTTCTCTTCACCCCCACTGTCAGCCCCAGGGGCTCCAAGTCGCCATCACATTTCACCCCACTCCTGCCCACTGTCATCCAGAGGGGCCTGGGAATGCATTTACACAGTGCCTCCAGCCTCCAACAGCTCCCAAGGTGCCCCACCGCCTCTCCCACACCCAGGCACCCCTCCTCTCTCTGGGAGCCCTGGGCTCCAGCCACGTGGGCCTTGCCTCCACCATCTCTTTCCACCCCAGGGTCCTTCCAGTGTCAGCCTAGAGTTTCCACTTGGGGGATTAACCCCCAAAAAACGTCTCACCCCCTTCCCAACCAGCCACTCTCTTTGCTGGGTCCTCTGCCTTTCCGTCACAGCCCAGCTCATCAGTGAGATCACCTGGGTTCTTTATTCACTGCTTTATTTTTCTCTCTCCCTCCCTAGAATATAAAATGCAAGACGACGAAAATGTCCCTGCGTTACTCGCCACTGTGTCCCCAACAGACATACTGGGATTTGCCCCCACTTTGTGTCTATACCTAGCTGCTTTACAGAAGAAGAATATGTTTAACATTCTAACTCCAAATGCACATGGGACGGCGAGGGAAGGCATTTCAGATCCAAAGATTCTTCAAGACCCAGCGAGATAGCATGTGGAATATTTCTTAAGAAATCTTCCATTTCAAGAGCGGGAAGTTTCTGTCTAACAGGCAACGGGTTGGTCCCGGGCTCCGGTCTGCAGTGGGCTGCCTCCCACGGTGTGTCATCTAGAATATTCCCTCCACAATGCTCAGTGGAAATAAAGGGGCCGGGGCAGGAGTCCTCCACGATGGTTTGGTTGAACCCCTCCTGACGATGCTTCCGCTGGCACCTCCCGGCTCGAGCCCACCGGCATCCCCTCTGCCCCCAGAGGCCGCCCGCTGCCCACCCGTATCAGGGTGGGCTTGAGTCCCTCTTGCTGCTGCCGGGAAGGGTCCTCGCAGCCCCTGGCCCAGCCCCGTGGGACCACACCCCCTTCTCGCACAGGTTGTCGGGGGGACCCATCCCCGTGGCACGCCCTGGGCGCCAAACTCGCCTCATCACATCTTCTCTTTTCATTTTTAAAACCAAAAATGTTCCATTGAACCTACTGTGTTATATGTTTCCTTATAAATTACCTCAACTATATCATTCATTATGCAAATATTTATTGAGCGTCAGCTGGGTGACAAGAGCCTAAATCCTTCCTCGAACAAGATGGAGCATAAATCAATATATACATAAAAAAAATAATGGGGCCACATCAATCCTCAAAATAAAACCCTTTCCTCGCTGCTCTTCGCCCTTGGAGCCTCAGCATGACATTCAGACCCCTGCCTCATCTGAAGCCGGCTCTTCTCTCCTGCCCCTTCTTGTGCCAGGGCTTCCTCCCTTCAGCTACCGCTGTGCACCCTGCCACTGCCCCCGCCCCGTCCCCTCTCCACCCTGGCCCTGTCCCACCCCCACCACCCAGCCGGCCCCTGCTTCCCCGAGCCCACTGCGCTCTTTCCTTCCTCTAGAATGGCCCCCTTCCTCCTGGTCTGTCTGCTGAGCACCCACTCAAAACCTGGCCTGGCCTTGACCGGCTCCGAAAAGCCTCCCCAGCGCTGGACACCCAGCCCCAGGCCCTCTGCCCAGCTCTAGGCACTCTTTGCCATGTGCCTTTTGTCAGGGGTGGGTTTAAAACACTTAGCGACTGTCCTGGCACCGGCACAGCTACTCCGTGTGGACGCAGGCCAGAGCAGCTGGCCCCTGGGGGCTCAGGCCGGCACCCACCTACCCACAGGCATGAAATACACCCACAGGTTAGAAACGGAAATGCCACGGCCGTGCACACGGCTGGCACCAGCCTGACCCTTCTTCTGGGCTGCCTGGGACACGGCTTTCGGAGAAGCCGGTGCCTGTGTGTCTGTCTGGGCGCGAGGACAGGGCTCTGAACTGACACCAAGAAGGCGCCCAGTGAATATCCGCTAAACTGAACCAAACTCTTTTAGGCAAAGGCAAAATGGAAAGACTAGGGGTTTTCCCAGACTGTCACATTTATTTGGTGAGCAAATAAAACCTGTTCCTGGACAGTCTGTTTGCTCAGATGGCAAGTCTGTGAGATTTCACAGCTTCAGCGACCTCGTGAAGCTCTGACCTGAAAATAAATTGAGAAGGAATAAAAAAAGAAGAAGGAAGAGGGAGAGCAAATGATCTGCTCCTTGTGAGGCCGCTCCTTTGGCAAGCACACTTCAGTCGGTTCCAAGAAACAAAGGGAAATCTTGGTTGTGTCAGAAAAGCCGACATAAATCTCCAACAACTCTGCCTTTCTGGCGATGCTTTATGTGCTCCTGGGAAATTGGAACCTGATTCTCGAACAATTTCAATGCAGAAGGCTGGTCCTGGGTTATAAAAGAGGCCACAAAACTTCCCACAATCGGAGAAGAACTGAATGATGCTCTGGGCAGAGCGCTAAGCTGGGGGGCTAGCGGCCATGCGGCAAGACCCCCCCCCGGGCAGCCCTGACCTGCACCCTGGCCAAGGGCACAGGTGGAGAGGCACCCCCAAAAGCGGCCCTTCCGACGAGAAGCCAAAGGCCCTCAGGAGGGGAAATCGCCCTCCCTAGCGTCCCAACACTCCTATTCCGCTGGAGGCGAGCGGGCGCCGGCGCTGGCGGGCACAGGCGGACAAGCCCTGGGCCTGCAGGCGCGGTCTGGAGACAGCTGTAGCTGGGGTTGGTGGCTCAGGCTCAAACCCAGGCTCCTCAGCGGATCAGCTGTGTCGCCTGGGCCTCAGGGTGGGCCTCAGGGTGGGCCTCTCTAAAACGGGGTAGTACCAGTGTCAGCTGAGCGTGGGCACGAGCACGCGTGGGCATACGTGTGTGGCGTTTGTGCCGTTCTCTGGACTAGCTTTAGCCATCGGAAGTTGTCTGATTTCTCAGAAATATGTTTCAACCTTCCACTGGGCTGGAGCAACAGCTAGAAAATGCTCGTTTGAGGAGAGGAGGGTTAAATGAGCTCGTGAACCTGAGCTTCAGGTGCCTCTGCTGCCCTGGGAACTCGGACCCACAGAGGCGTCCACCACCTTTCTACCCAGCGAGCGCCCCCCATCGTCCTCTGCTTATCAACCAGTCTGTGGGCCACTGGAAGACGCTCGGCACGGCCTTCCAGCCGTAGAACCAGCGCTCGAGCAACGAGTCCCATCTCGTTCCTGCCGGCTCAGGAACAAGGATTCTGGGTTAGGATTCCCCAGGCAGGCCAGTGGTCCGCGAACAAGGCACCAGATGTCTTTCTCCACTTTTCCCCGCTGAGGGGATCAGTTCTGGGACTAAAATAAAACCGGAGCCATCCCTGGCCAAGGAATCCATCCCAAGAAGGAAAGAGCTTTCAGTTCCTGAGGAATGGAGCAGGGAAAACCAAACTCTAGACCTCCAGGTCCAGAGAAGAATCTCGTCCTGGATGTTAAAGTTCCGTCGCGATGCTGGGATGCTGGGAAAGGACCCAGCGGCCGCTCAAAGCCAGGTGCCTGCAGGGGCCATGGTGGAGCCATGGTGGAGGGCAGCGGCCATTCCCATCTGGTGTGAGGGGTCAGGAGAAGAGGGGACTGAGGCCCTGGAACTAGACCTGACAATGCCTCCTCCACAGGGCTCTCCTCTTAGGAAGTGCATCTTCCCTGCCTCCGGAGCAGAACATCATCCTTCCTCCCCTGGATTCTGCTGAGACAGAATGGCCTGGCCTAGCTCGGCTTCCAGGGCCTGGGCGTCCAGGGAGGGGAGTACGTTCAGATAGAAAGTCTTCTTCCCAGCGCCCACCCCAAGGCTTCAGAACACTGGCTCTGAGAAGTCGCTGGGCCCGCCCAGCTCGGAAGGGAAAGCTTTATGGCAGACTAAAGACCTCGTGGCAGAATCAGTGACAGAGCTGGAACCTACTGGGCTCGTGGACGCACTCGCCTCACATTGCATCTGGATTTCGATCAGGAGGCTTTCAGGACAAACTACCAAAGAGGTTTAAAGAAAGGGCCTCACAGAAATGCAACCAAAAACAGCAGCTCTACAAACCACCCGGCCTGGGCATCTTTGGCCTCAGGATGGGATTTCATCTGCACAAGTCAGGCTGGCTTGCGGGCAGCAGGACATCTTCCTGGGCACCAAAGATGCCCCTGAAGTTCCAGGCATTTCTCTGGGAGGAAGGGGGAACCTAGCCTGAGCAGAGCCAGCCCAGCAGCCTGAGAATTTGCAGACCCTGCTGCATGGAGGTGTCAGAAAATCCACTTCAAATCTCTGTTTAAATACCTGGAAAGTTGATTTTTTAAAAATACTTTGTTCTGGCAGGATACAAGCGCTTTCAAAAATCGATCCCAAGGACCGCTCTCGCCAAGTAGCCAGTGTGCGAGACATTTCACGGTGTGCTAGCTGCGGGATGCTGGGGATCTGAAACATTTGCCGTTTTCAAAAGGCAAAAATGGGGATCGCACTGTCTTCTAAAAAGCTGAACTTCCAGGTGTACCTCGGATTGCATTGCAAAGACAGAAGGAGGCCCCAAGCCCTGAGCCCAGCGCCCATCTCAGGGCTGCATGGAGGATAGAAAGGAGCAGAGATAGAGGTCCACGCCCTCGCCACTCTCATCTCCTGCTGGGGCTCCTCGCCAGCCCCAGAGAGGTGTCAGCCCTAAGCCATGAGCAGCAGCAGCAGAAGGCAAGTCCCAGGGAGACTTGCACAAAACTGGAGAAACACACAGGCCAGGAAGTTGGGTACGAGGTCTTCCGATGGAGCCACAGGGAGCAGAGAGGGGTAGCGCTCCTGGTCCGAGTGCAGAGGGGTGGCTTCAGAAGAGGACACGTTTCTATCTGTGCCTCATCACCAGCAAGTCTCCCCGAATTATCAGGCCTCTGAGTCTTCCCAGGCTGCTCCCGACACAGCAGGTACCCTGCCCCTCCATGCTGAGCAACCCTGGAGCATCACTCACACCTCCATTCCAGCACCTCGGCCACCTGTGCCCATCACTGCATCCCCAGCCCCAAAGTCAGTGCCAGATTCTAACAGGCTCTCAGTAAACGCTGGGTCAAGCCATCTGTTAGTGAATCCCTAATTTGGTATGTGGCAGCCTTTTTCTTACTTAACTGTTTTAACAAAGTACTTTACTATTATTAGTATTAAAAATAAAAAGAGCCAGAAAATAAAAGACCCTAAGGAGACTTTCAGAGCCCACCACCTCGTCCTGATGGGTCAGATCACACTCCGCTGCCACCTGGTGGCCGAACCCTCTAATTGCAGGCTTGGTTGTAGCATGGTTAAAAACGAATGACTGAAGCCTTCAATTCAAATATTCAAAAGCGCCATGGTAGCTTCAAAGGACGTCATAAAGCCACGCATGGCTGTGAAATGCAGTTTTCTTGCCTGACTCCAGGCGAGGCGTAATCCTAACAAGGTGGGACCAGAGGTCCCCTGAGCCTGCACTCCTGGCCTCCAGGCCCCAGGGGCAGGCTCTGAGCCCCTCTGCTTTAACGTTCACCTCCGACCCTGACCGAAGCATGGCAGGAGACACAGGGCCCACATAGGACCACGTGATGAGTAGCAAAAGCCACAGAATCTTTGATTGAAGGGAAAGAACAGCCCTCCTTTTGCAGAGTGAGGGGTAGACGCCCCCTGGTAGAATTTGAAGGGCTCCCCAAAAGTTGTTCTCCAGTGGGAGAGCCTAGCCCTAAACTCCTTCTAGTCAAGGCAATAAAGTGAGCCAATGGCTGGGGACCATCCTGTGCCTGCAGATAAGAGACACAGCAGCCTCCGCATAAAGACTGAGCTACCCAGGTAAAGGTGACACAGGACCCCAGCAGGCGGGTCCCTATATGGGCAGGTAGCATCTGGCACAGAAAGGGGACTGACAAATGTTCATTGAATAAATCAATATTAATAGACAACAACAGACCCCAAATCTTTATTGTGCTGTGGAGTTTAGTGAGTGCGTTCTCGCGAGCACAATTATTTGTTATTCACATGAGTTCATTTCACAAAGGAGCAAGTGGAGGCTCAGGGAGACCAAGTCACGCCGGGGCCAGGGAGAGGCAGAGCTGGAACTGCACCTGGGCTTCAGAGGTGCTGCTGTGCAGATTTTTAACCCTGTGTCAATGGGAGTCTCCAGTCCTTAATCCTGGGGCTTTGCTTAAAATAACAAGAGCTACTGGTTACTCAGCACCCATGTGTGCTAGTCACACACTCTTATTTCTTCTCACAACAACTCACCAAGCTCAGGGCTTGTCTTAGTTTGCCGAAGGGCTGCTGATGCAAAGTACCAGAAATGGGTTGGCTTTTATAATGGGAATTTTATTTGGGGTTAAAATCTTACAGTTCCAAGGCCATGAAATGCCCAAACCAAGGCACCATCAGAGATGCTTTCTCGCCAAAGTCAGCACCTGGTGGTCCTGGCGTCCTGCCACGTGGCCATCAACGTATGGCAGGGCTCGTCCCCACACCCTTGAGCTGCTCCGTGGTTCCAGCCCTTCGGGAGCCTCTTCTCGTGCCTCTGCTGATTCCAGACTCTGGGACCTCTCTCAGCCTCTCTGGGCTTCTCTGCCTTTCTGCAGCCATCGGCCAACCTGGGGTCATCTCTCTCTACTTTCTCCTTTCTCTCACATGGCAAGATCAAAATACCAACCTCCTTTTTCTCTGTGTGTCTCTTCCTGTGTCTCCATTTATATAAGGCCCAGCGAGAGGGAAGAGACCCAGCCTGAGTCATACCTCATTGGTGTAGCCCAATCAAAGCCCTGAAGCGATCTAATTAGGTGAGCTAAATCTAGGTCCCTTAACAATCAAAGGGTCTCACACCCACAGCAATGGATTAGTTCAAAAACATAATCTCTTTTTGGGATTCACCAAATTCAAACTGTCACAGTGCTGTTATCCCACTTTAGAGATGAGAAAACAGAGGCAGCCCTTCCCAAGGCCACAAGGTAAGTGAGCAGTAAGTAGCCAGTAACTCAGGTCTAGGTCAGCCTGACTCCCAGGCCAGGCTGCTCACTGCTCTCCTCTGCTGCCTCGCGTTTAGGATAGATCCTTCCGGAGTGCTCTTCTATACAACTTGCACACCTTCGGCTCATAGACTTTAAGTCCACCCGGTTCTTTGGTGTGGATCTCCACAAGACCCTGAAAGAAGGATGGCCTTACACCTGCCTCCTGCCACCCAAGCTCAGCTCGGCCCACCTGCAAGGGAGGGGACTGCTGCTTGGCCCACTCAGTGCTTCCGACAAACCACGCAAAAGGGAAAAGGGAAAACAAAGAGTTGGGAAAAGATGAATTTACCTGATGCTCACTGGCAGGAATAAAACCCTAAGTCATCCATCACCACAGCCAACAGTCCTCAAATGCAAAAACCTCAGGAGGGATGCTCTTTGTTGCAGAACCAAGGGTGTTCAGATGACCCAGTCCCTCTTCTCGTTCCTTCCTCCTCTGTAAGGACAAGTGCATTCCCCACAGGGAGCTGTCCAGGGAACCTCAGGAAAGCCATGGCTCCCCAAATCCTGGCTCCTGGCCAAACCTGGGGTGAGAACAGCCCAGTGGGGTCTCCAGGCAGGAAATCAAGGGGGTGGCACCAGAAGGTTCCCTGCCTATCTGTGGGGCCCAAGTCCAGAGGCAGGGCAGGCTTGGTGAGGAAGGACAGGCACTTACGATGAGATGGACAAGCACAGGAGCCCTCCCAGGAAGTCAGGAAGGAGACACGAACAACTAGGAAGAGGCCCACGGAGACAGACACTAGGAGGGGCCCAAGAGGCAGCAGAGAGAGCAAACCCAGAGGCCAGGCCAGGTGGCCCGCAGAGGAGGAGGTGGTGCCAGGGGTGTCTCTTGTCTGGAAACCTCAAGGAACCTGGCAGCAATGCTGCACTCATTCATCCCTGCATTCATTCACTACTCTGTGCCTGTTAGAGGCACTAGGGACACAGCGTCAAGCAAAGCAGATAAAAATCCCTGTCTGCCGGAGGTGAGAGTGAGCCACACAGGCCTTCAGGGGAGAGCATTCCAGGCAAGAACAGCTTAGAAAGGTACAAGAAGCAGCAGGGAGGCCCATGGCCCCAGAGCAGAGTGAGTGCAGGGAGAGTTGAAGAGGGTGAGGGGAGAGGGACAACAGGGGTGGGGGCAGGTCCTCTGAGGTCTTGACGATCATTGTAAGGACTTTGCTCCTAATCTGAATAAGAAGGAAAGGTTTTGAGCAAGGAAGTGACATGACGTATGTTTTTAACACACTCTCTGGCTGCTGTGTTGAGAACATACTGTAGGAAGCAGGGGTGAAGCAGGGAGCCAGGGAGGAGGCTGTTGTAAGCATCTGGACAAGAGGCTCTGGTGAGACTGGAGACAGCAAGGATGGAATATGTCTCTCCAGAAGGTTTGCTGTAAGGGGAAATACAGAAATGGGGAATATAGAAATACAGCTGGAGGGAGAAATTAGTCAAGAGAGGGCCTTTTTAAATGATGGGAGAATATTTGGGTGCTGATGGGAAAGAACCAGAATGGAAACTGCTAATGCAGAGGAGAGAAAGAAAACTTGCAGGAGCTACGGCTTAGGATAGACAAGGGGACGGGACCAAGTTCACAGGCGAAAAATCAGCCTCACTGGGAGCAGGAACAGCTCACCCCTCCAAGGGCTCCAGCAAGGTCCTTTCTCTCTCCTAAGAGCACCGTGCCTGGTGCCTGGGGATGGCGCTGTGGAGGCGTGGCTCATGCCACACTAATGTGATGGTCACCGGGCAGGGAAGCAGGTCATCAGGGGCAGGTGAGAGTGGAGCAGGAGGGAGGCCGGTTTGAGGAGAGAGGAGGACACAGGCTTTCTAACCGAGCGGCGGGTGAGGGGCAGACGCGGCGTTAAGGGCACACCTGGGGTTAGAGGTCCCGAGTCAAAGGCCCATCTTAAGGGTGGCCAGGGAGGGTGCAGCACAGCCTAAAAGTATTCGATTTAAACAGGGCTGCAACTTTCCCGAGCCTGACGGAGAATGCAAGGGAGTCATGGGAATAAATGACTGTGGAATGCGACTGGGTCAGAAGGAAAGTGAGACTCTGAAGCAGGTAGGTTCTGCTCTTTGGATTTTGGTGGAGTTGGTAGATTTGGTGGAGCTGGCACATGGCTACGTTAGACAGGTAGAGGAAGAAGGGGAAGCCAGCATTCAGAGAGGCTGGGCATGGAGGGAGTCTGTGGGTGTCAGCAAGTGCCAGAGGAAGAGGGGAAGGTTTCAGGACCTGGGGACTGCAAGATGGAGTCAGAAAAGGGGGTGTGCCATATGCCAGGAGTGAGGGATGACGTGGGGGACCCGGGCATATTTCCTCAGAAGGGACATTCTATCAAAGACCGAACAGCCACTGAGACCCCAGGCTCATCACCTGCCACTTCCAACTCCCAGGCGAGGGCACCTGCAGTGAGCCCCTTCATCAGGACCTAGCCGGTCGAGACCCACGTGGACAGCCCTGCACGCAGTGCTCTGAGCAACTGGAGAGGAAGAGGCAGTCAGCACAGTGAGTCAGAGGTCCAGGCTCCCACCCCAGCTGCACCGCTCAGCCAGACAGCCTCCGGGATGAGTGGAAGGGTGGGTGTGGAAATGCTCCCTGGGACACAGGTCTGCAATAAGAGTACGTCGCCCCCCTTCTCCCTGGGGCTGGACAGTCACTGAGTCATCAGCGGAGCCTGCATCACCCACCTCTGTCATCAGGATGTGAAGCTCACTGTGTTCTGAATGAACTCAGAAAGCTCCTGCCTAGAAGGGGCCGTGGGAAGAGTAGGAAGCAGCAGGAGTCCGTCCTTCCACCAGAACAACTACTGAACTGGCAGGAACTGTCTGAATCAACTACTTTGAAACTCCAGAGTCTAGAGGAACACTGTGCAGCAAGGGTAGAGTGGGAGGATGAAGCTGATGAATTGCAGTAAATACTGGTGAATTTCACTCTCCAGGCAGCAGCTACTGTCACCATCCCTCCCCCCTCGTGGCAGGCAGCAGTGAGGTACTCAGCTCTGGTCCCTGGTGTAGCTTGCTGGTGCCAGGGTGGGATATGAAGATCCATTTCCCCAGGATCTGGGTGTGTGTGGTCCAGTCGCTGATCACTGCTCTTGATTAGCTACTAGTGATTGCTGGGGGCCCAGTTCAGTGTCAGAGAAGACGTAAGACCCTTCCTCAAAACTACAGAAAAGCATTGACAGGTTGCATTTACTGGGCAAGTGCTGAATCAAGAAAGAGCCATAGGAGATGCTCCGGGCACCATTGTTGGCCCCTCCCTCATCTTTCCCCAGGCCAGTGCAGAGCAGGCCAGAGCTCCCATTGGTTCCTGGCCCTGTTCTGGCTGGGAAAGACTGACCTGGGAAACTCCTCTCCAGCATGGCCCCCACCTTCCAGAATTTGCCTTCCAGGCAATGGCAGCTTGAGACAGCAAAAGTACTGTGAAGAACAACTGAGGCAGACCTGGGGCAAGTCCTGTGGTAGCACCCAGGAAAGGGAGAAAGTCTGTTTCCTAGGGAGGAGAGGGGGCATTTAAATTCCTGTAAACAGGGGAACTCCTAAGGCCACAAGCAAGCGCAAGCCCAGGTCAAGACACAGGCCCAGAAAAGACAAGGAGGACCCTGCACTTTACATTTGCCTCAGGCTGGCCTTTTTGATAGAAGGGCTAAACTCTGAAGGAGAGCACTTACCAGCTGAAAGCCAATCTGCAAAGACTGTGAAAGATGGTTTTTGCATTGGTTTGTTTGGTTTTGTAAGCTCCTAGCACTCAAGAAAATTTCTGTCATATCACTAGTTGGATACAAATGCAAGAAACAGACAGCTCAGAGACTAAATCCCAGAGTTAACATTTAAAAATATTAAAATGGTCAGCATGCAATGAAAAAGTATAAGACAAAAAAAGAAACAGGAAATGATGTGACCCCCAACTGTGACAGTTTGAGATTATTTATGAATCCCAAAAAGAGAAAGATTATGTTTGTAAACTAATCTATTCCTCTGGGTGTGATACCCTTTGAGTGAACTAAATTCAGTGAGGGGCCTTTGATTAACTTTACTTGATAAAATCGGTTCAGGGCTTCTGATTGGGCTATATCAGTAAGGCGTAACTCAGGTTGAGTCCCCACCCTCATGGTGGGCTGATATAAATGGAACTCATTCAGGAAGTCACACAGAAAGAGGAGAGAACCTTGACATTTTTGATCCTGCCATGTGACAGAAAGGAGAAGGCTCAAACAGCTGGAGCCCTGAGAAGAGATGGACCATTTGCCTGATTGCTTACAGCTGACCTTGGGAAGAAAGCCAAGACTAATATAGGAAGCCCTGAGAGATGGGCGCTAACCAGAAGAGAGAGGACTGGAAGTTCAGAGGGAAAGGAGAGACCAGGAAGAGATCAGCGACTATCTTGCTTCAACACATGGCAACTGACCTTGGTGAGAAGGCAACCTTGAGTTGGACTCTTTACAGCCTTGTAACTGTAAGCTTTTACCCCCAAATAAATATCCTATATAAAAACCAACAAATTTATGGTACTTTGCATCAGCACCCCTTTGGCAGACTAATATAACAACGAATGCCAAACAGGATAAACTTGGAGAAAATATACCCAGGCACATAGTAGTTAAACTGTCAGATGCAAAGGACTAGGAGAGAACTCTGAAACCTACAAAAGAAAAGGCAACATAGTATGTACAGGGAGTCCCAATTACTTTAAGTGCTGATTTCTCATCAGAAACCATGTAGGCAGGGAGGCAGAGGGTTGAAATACTTAAAGTGCTGAGAGAAAATAATTGCAAACCAAGAATTTTGTATCTGGCAAGACTTTCTTCTAAAAATGAGGGAGAAATTAAGATATTCCCATATAAACAAAAATGTAGGGAATTCATTAGCACTAGACCTGCCCTACAAACAATACTAAAGGGAGTTCTTCAGACTGAAAGGAAAAGACAGTAGACAGTAGATCAAAGCAGCATAAAGAAATAAAGAACTCCAGTAAAGGTAACCATTTGGGTAAATATAAATGCCAGTAGTATTGCATTGTATTTTTTTTTTGGTATGCAACTCCACCTCTTACTTCTTAGAGGTGATAAAATGCAAATGCATAAAAAGTAGTGAAAATCTATGGTTTTGGACATACAGTGTACAAAGATATAATTTGTAATCAGTACAAAAAAAAAAGGTGTGGGGAATGGAGGGGTAAAGGAATAGTGCAGGTGTATGCTATTGAAGTTAAGTTGCTATCAACTAAAAAATGATTACTAGTGATTTAGGAAGCTAAGTTTTAACACAATGATAACCAAAATACAATATATGAAAATATATCCAGAAAGAAATTAGAAGGGATTCAATATGGTATAGCACACATACAATATCAAATAAATATGAAAGTAGGCATTAAAAGAATTGATGGTCAAAAAAGTAAAAGACTTGCAAAGACCAAATAGCAAAATAATAGAAGAAAGTCCTGCACTAACAATAGTTTCTTTACATGTAAATGGATTAAACTCTCCAGTCAAAAAACAGAGAATGGAAGAATGGATAAAAAATCACACGCTAATTATATGCTATTTACAAAAGCCTCACCTTATAGTCAAAGACATAAAGAGGGTGAAAGTGAAAGAATAGAAAAAAATAAACCAGGGAAGCGGCTGTGGCTCAATCAGTAGGGCTCCCGTTTACCACATGGGAGGCCCCGGGTTCGGTTCCCGGGGCCTCCTGGTGAAGGCAAGCCCGCCCGCACGGCGTGGTTAGCTGACCCAGTGAGCACAAGCAGCAGGGGGGGATAAATGAATAAATAAATAAAATCTTTAAAAGAAAAAAATAAACCATCCAACTAGTAACCTGGGGTAGTTTTAAAAGAGACTTTAAAACAAAACAAAAAAAATGTTACAAGGGACAAAAAAGATCATTATAATCAGAAAAAGGGGGTCAATTCAATAAAAACATATAACAATTACAAATATATATACACCTAACAAAAGAGCCCCAAAATATATGAAGACAATATTAACAGATTTGAAGGGAGACATAGATGCATCCATCTTAATAGTAAGAGACTTTAATATATCACTTTCAATAATGGACAGAATATCTAGATAGAAGATCAATAGGGAAATAGAAGATTTGAATGATACACTAAACCAACTAGACTTAACAGATATAGAAAAAACTTTTCACCCAACAGCAGCAGAACACACATTCTTCTCAAGGGCACGTGGATCATTCTCCAGGATAGTTCATATGTTAGGTCACAAAATAAGTCTAGATAAATTAAACAAATGGAAATCAAACAATATATATCTTCTGACCACAATGAAATGAAGCCAGAAATAAATAACAGAGGGAGAACTGGAATATTCACAAATATGTGGAAATTGAACAATGTACTCTTGAACAACCAAATGGGCCAAAGACAAAATCACAAGGGAAATTAGGAATATCTTGAAGCGAGAGAAAATAAAAACAGAGCCTACCAAAGCTTATGGGGTGCAGCAAAGGCAGTACTGAAGGAAAATTATAGTACTAAATGCTTATATTTAAAAAGAAGACAGACCTCAAATCAGAGATCTAATCTCACAACTGAAGGATCTAGAAAAAAAGCAAACTAAACCCAAAGGAAGCAGAAGGATGATAATAACAAAGATTAAAGCAGAGATAAATGAAAGAATGAAAAACAAGAGGGAATCAGAAAAACTAAAATTTGGTTCTTTGAAAAGATCAATAAAACTGATAAAACTTTACCTAGACTGACAAATTAAAAAAAAGAGGGCACAAATAACTAAAATCAGAAATGGAAAGGGGAACATTATGACTCCACAGAAATACAAAGGACCATAAGAGGATACTATGAACAACTGTACACCAACAAATTAGATAATCTAGATGAAGTGGGAAAATTCCTAGAAACACACAAACTATATACACTGACTACACTAAGAAGAAATAGGGAATCTCAGCAAACCAATAACCAGTAAAAAGATTGAATCAGTAATCAAAAACTTCCCACAATGAAAAGCCCAAAAGCAGAGGGCTTCACAGGGGAATTTTACCAAACATTCCTAGAAGAATTAACACTAATCCCGCTCAAATTCTTCTAAAAACTGAAGAGGAGAGAATACTCCCTACCTTCTATGAGGCCATTATCAGCCTCATACCAAAGCCAGATAAAGATACCATAAGAAAAGAAAAATGTCTTATGAACATAGATGCAAAATTCCTCAGCTGGGGAGCAGGTGTCGCTCAGTGGTTGAGTCCCTGCTTCCCATGTACAAGGTGCCAGGTTCAATCCTCAGCAAAATAGTAGAAAACGGAACCTAAAAGCACATTAAAAGAATTATATACCACTATCAAGTGGGATTTATCATAGTATTTGAGGGTGGTTCAACATAAGAAAATCAATCAATGTAATATAACACATTAAGAGAAATGAAGGGAAAAAAACACGTGATCATCACAACCGATGCAGAAAAGACATTTGACAAAATCAAGCACCCCTTCTTGATAACTCTTAGGAAACTAGGAGTAGAAGGAAACTCCCTCAACATGATAAAGAGCATATATGGAAAAAAACCCACAGCTTACATTATACCTAATGGTGAAAGACCTCTATGTTCAGCAAAAATGGTAAGGATGTCCACTTTCACCACTGTTGTTCAATGTTGTACTCCAAGTTCTGGCCAGAGCAATTAGACAAGAAAAAGAAATAAAAAGGCAAACAAATTGGAAAGGAATACGTAAACATTTCCCTTTTTGCAGATGTCATGATCCTAAATACAGAAAATCCTGAAAAATCCACAACAAAGCTACTAGAGCTAATAAATGAATTCAGTAAAGTGGTAAGATATAAGATCAACACCCAAAAATCAGTAATGTTTCTATTCACCAGTAATAAACAATCAGAAAAGAAATCAAGAAAAAAATTCTATTTATGATTGCAAATTAAAAAATCAAACATCTAGTAATAAATCTAGCCCAGAATAGAAAATACTTGAACACAGAAAACCACAAAGCATTGCTAACAGAAATTTTTTAAAGATCTAAGTAAATGGAAGGATATTTGTGTTAATGGATTGGAAGACTAAATTTTTTCAAGATGTCAACTCTACCCAAAGCGATTAACAGATTCAATGCAATCCCAATCAAAATTCCAACAGCCTTCTGTGCAGAAATGAAAAGCCAATCATCAAATTCATATGGAAAGATAAGGGGCCTGGAATAGCCAAAGCCATCTTGAAAAAGAAGAAAGTTGAAGGACTCACACTTCCTGATCTTAAAACTTATTACAAAGCCACAGTAATCAAAACAGCATGTTACTGGCACAAGGTCAGACATACAGACCAATGGAATCAAATTAAGAGTTCAGAAATAAACCCTTATATTTATGGTCAGCTGATTTTTGATGAGGCTGTTAAGTGCACTCAATGGGGAAACAATAGTCTCTTCAACAAATGATGCTGGGAAAACTAGATGTTCATATGCAAAAGAATGAAAGTGGACCCCTACCTCACACCATATAGAAAACGATTCAAAATGGATCAAAGACCTAAATATAAGAACCAAAACTGTAAAACATAGGGAAGAAAACATAGGGAAGTGTCTTCAGGACCGTGTTTTAGGCAATGGTTTCTTAGATTTTACACCCAAAGCACAAGCAACAAAAGAAATAAAAAAATGGTACCTCATCAAAATTTAAAACTTTTGCACATCAAAAGACTTTATTATGAAAGTAAAACAATAACCTACAAAATGGGAGAAAATATTTGGAAACCACATATCCAATAAGGGCTTAATATTCAGAATATATAAAGTAATCCTACAACTCAATAATAAAAAGACAAAATTAAAATATTGGCAAAAATGGGAAAAATTCAATTAATGTACCCTATGGACTGTAGTTAACAGCAATACTGTAATATTCTTGCAACAATGCCAAAGATGTACTGAGTTAATAATAGGGGATATGGAAAAAACATGCCAAATATATGCTTTGAACCATAGTTAGTGGTATTAGTCTGTAATAGTTTGATGATGTTATATCATTATGTTCCACAATGATGTGGTGTGTTGGTGAAGGGGTGTTGTATTGGGAATTCCACACATGTGAATGATTGTTTTGTAAGTTCACAACTTCTGTAATAAAAATATATTTTTTTAAAATATTGGCAAAAGACTTGAATAGGCATTTCTCCAAGTAAAATACACAAATGGCCAAAGAACAAATGAAAAAGATGTTCCAAGTCATTAGCCATTAGGGAAATACAAACCAAAACTACAATGAGATACCATTTCACACCCACCACAAGGGCTACTATTTTAAGAATGAAAAAGTGACAAGTGTTAAAGAAAATGTGGAAAAATAAGGACACTCATTCATTGTTGGTGGGAATGTAGAGTAGTGTAACTGCTGATGGAAGACAGTTTGGCAGTTCCTTAGAAAGTTAAGAAAAGAATTACAATATGACCCAGCAATCTCACTTCTAGGCATATACCCAAATGAATTGAAAGCAGAGATTAGAACAGATATTTGCACGCTGATGTTCATAGCAGCATAATTCGCAATAGCCAAAAGATGAAAGCAACCCAAGTGTCCCTTAACAGGTGATGGATAAACAGAATGTGGTATATACATACAATGAAATATTATTCAGCCATAAAAAGGAATGAAGTTCTGGGACATGTGACAATATGGATGAACCCTGAAGATATGCTGAGTGAAATAAGCCATACAAATATTATATGACCTCACTGATATGAAATAATTAGAATAAGCAAATTCAAAGAGTCAGAAACCAGGATATAGGTTACCAGGGGCCTGGGTGTGGGTAGGGAATGTGGAGTTAATGCTTAAATTGTACAGAGTTTCTATTTGGCATGTTGGAAAAGTTTTGGCAATGTGTGGTGGTAATGGTAGCACAACATTTTGAATGTAATTAAAGCACTAAAGGAGAAATTTTAAGTTGGATTTATGTTGCTAAAATGAACGGTGTAAAAACAAATCCATAGGACACCCTGAACCCTAAGGTAAACCATGGACTATACTGTTAATAGTACAATTATAAAAATGTTCATCAATTGCAAAAATGTACCATACTAATGCCAGGCATTAATAATAAGGTGGTATAAGGGGATTATGTATTTTATGCATGCTTTTTCTGTAAACCTACAACTTCTCTAATTAAAAAACTTTTTTGTTGTTTTTAATAAAGAACGAACGAAATCGCCTGCCTGAATGCTGGGGGTCCCAGCTCATAAGCAATGAGAGATCTTCGGGCCCAAGGTGCCACATCGATCTTCTGCTGACGCCCGGCAACGCATCCGATGTTGAGCCTGCGCTCCAATGCCAGCTCTCCGGGGGCGCGTGGGTGCCTTGCCCCAGCCCCTCACCAATCGAGACCAAAACAAAAATGGGCTGACCTGGGGGCCAGGGCCTCACCCCACTCACAAACCCAGACTGCCCCCCACAAATTGGCGGCACAATTATCATCCCCTATGCCGGGGCCAAACACTGCCCGGGCTGCACCTCCCAACGCTGATGCCCACAGCCAGCTCTCAAATGGGCGGCCAATACGTTCACACCCGGCTTCCAGATGCACCTGCTACTTGTTTCTCTCTGTCCTTAAAGGAACCCTCTCTTCCTTGTCCCTCTCACCCCACAGGACTAGAAATTCACAGAATTCTTCCTTGGGGTTCTCCCCCACCATGGTTCTCTCTCCTCCCAGCGAGATCTACACCCACAAAAGTTAGTGTCTCTATCACCGAGTCCTCTCCATGTGAAGACATACGGTGAAATGTTGAGCTTTCCTCCCTGGGCACAAAGCATCAAGTATGTGCCCACAACTGCACATTCAAATAGTCTGGCATTGCCAAGCAGACACCTCAATGGGGCACTGCCAAGTGGCGCCTGAAGAAGTCTGACGTCCATCTGTCCAGCGTCCATCCGTCCGACATCCATCTGCCCCAAGTCAGACTCCAGGCATCCTGGTGATGGTGCCCCGTCAGCCAAGGCCTGCTCGAGAGGGGGTCTGTGCCTGAGCCCCCACAGCCCAGGAGGGGTCCGCAGGGGCCAGAGGGGGCTCAGATGCAGGTTTCCCGGGTATGGCCCCAGTGGAGGCAGGCCTGTGTTACTTAGGGACCCTCCCCCACCAGGCTGGCTGAGGAGGCACTGGTCCCAGCCCCACCCCCTCTCCCGCCATGGATGACCTGGTCAGGAGAGCGGCGGTCTCCGTCCCCCCACCTGGCCCTGGAGCTGCTCCCACCTCACTGCCCATCTCTTTCCTCCTCGCTCCAGCCTTACAGCCTCCTGGCTGTTCTTCAAATGCCCTGGGCACTGTGCAGCCTCAGGGCCACCGCACCTACTGTTCCCTCTTGAGGGGAACATCCTTGCCCCAAGATAACCACCGCCAGCTCCCCTAAAGCATCTCTGCGCTATTTGATAGTGCACCCACCCTCTCTACCCCTTCTCCCCTTCTCCCCTGGTCCCTTATCACACACACACCCCCATCATGGAATTTACTTCATTTTGCTGATTCTCCGACTCCCCTCCTGCCACTAGAATATAAAGGCCACAAAGGCCCAGGTCTTGGTAGGTTTTAGCTGCTGTATCCCCAGCACCTGGAACAGTAGCTGGTACACACTGAGTGCTTAATATTTACAGGATGAATAAATTCTTTAAAAGGCATCTGATCTTAGTGGTCATTAATTGTTTCTTGGAAAACAAGAGACACAAAATAAGGATGGAATGTGCCCGTGTGTCACGTGATTAACCACATTTCCCTGGATCGAGGATCTGTGCGAAGGTGGGAGGGGGTGGGGCCTGCAGGCAAAGCCCCATCCGCCTTGCCCTGCGCCCCCCTCCGGCTCTTCCTAACAAGTGGGTGCCTGGCACCCTGGCCTGCCAGTGGGCAGTTTCCCCTACAGATGGTCCATAGCCCGTGACCAGCAGGCCCGTGGGCTAAGGCTGAGACCCTGGAATCCCATCCAGCTACTGTGGGGGGGGGTCACCACCAGAGAATGGCCAACGTCTGGTCCTCCAGGCGTCTAACTTGGGTCCAGCAACGCTCATCCACGTAGAGTATCTGGGAGCTCCTTGTTAAAATGAAGCCGCACGCAGTACTCGCCGGGTCTGGGGAGAGCTGGCCTGGCTCTAACTTTACCTTTCAACTAACTCCTAAAGCTGGAGGAGATTCGCAATGCAGGTAGATGGACTGTAGAGTCTGGCAGGTCCTGTGGACAACTGCAGATGCGTTTGGGGACAAAGCCAGGCTTCCAGCACCCCCCTACCCCCACTCCCACCCCCTGGAGGACACCCGAACCTGGCGGTGCACGCCAGCGCCTGGCGCGGCCTCCCCCACCCGACTCTGGAACAAATGAGAAGAGAATGGAAGGAAGGTGAGAATCTGGGCAGGGGACGCGGGTGGGCTCAGGGTGCACATGGAGGGGCAGCGCTCGCCGGCTACGGGAAAGAGGTCCCTGCAGAGCCCACTCCGTTGCAAGCAGCGCTCTCTCCCTTCTCCCAAGAAGGCCTATTCCTGCAGCTCTTAATTCACTAATTCCATCAAAAATTAAACTTTTAATTGTACTTTGTTTTTCCAATGACTCCCACTGTGACCATCTCGTCAGTGTTTGTCTCTCTCTGGTAATTACCTGGACTTCCCGGCGCAATGCTTTATTTTACCTTGGAGTGACTCTTTTTTTCCACACTCAAAAATTTCTGCTTGTCATAATAATTAATAGGTTCTGTTCCTAAAGCAATTATATTCAAATTATCTTAATAAAGCACAGCTCTGAGTGCCATCAACGAAAGTACAAACCATGATCCCCACCAGGCCAAGAGGCTCCACCCTACCCCTGCCCAGCAAAAAGCCTTCTGTCCCCTGCCCCAGAGGCTGGACAGCTGTGACCCAGGGGCTTTCCTGCTCTTGTAATGGGCCAACCGATTTGCTGCACAGGGAATTAATTGGAGGGAGGGGTGCGGGAAGCCCGAAAATCTCTTCTTTGCCAATGAAAACTAGAAAAAGTCTCCTGGCAACAGAAATTCTAGGCTTTACATACAACTACTCCAAATCACAAGAGCTCCGCTCCTGGGGAGGCATTAAGCTTGGGTGGACGACTTCCAAACACATCTCCCCGTGTTCTGCGTGGCTGGCCCCTCCCCCATCACACAGCAAGAGGGAATTTGCACTTATCACTCCACTCCCGAATCCTAGCAACTTCCAGAAATAAAGAGCTAGAGGCAGCAATAAGAAAACCCAGGGAGTCAGAGAAAATGAGACTGCCGAGAGCCATGAGACACACAACCTCTTTGGGTTCACAGGCCGATAAATGACACCTTCCAGAACGACTGTGTAGCTCAGGACACCTGGCAAGAGAAGAGAGTGGATGAAGCTGAGGAAGAGGAGACAGGAACAGAGGGGAGAGAAAGAGAAAGGTTAACAGATGACCGAGAAACAGGAGTCAACAAAGAGGAAATATAAATCTACTTGAGAGAGCCAGAGACTTTTTCTCCATCTGGAATATTCTGTTTTCCACTTCTACACCTGGAAAATGCCAGATCCTGATTTAGGACTGAGCTCAAGTTGAATCTTTTCTGTGCTACATCCCCCTTCTCACCTAAGGGAGACAATTTATCCTCTTGAACATTTTGTTAGGCTATGCAAAGTTCTGCTGCAGTAACAAATAACCCTAAAAGTTCAGGGGCTTAAAACAGCAAAGGTTTGTTTTTTGCTCACACCACATGTCTAATTCAGGTTTGGGGGAGGGGGCTGCGCTCCGGGCGGTCTCAGGGACCCAAGTGGTAGAGGCATCACCTCAACACAAGCTTCCATTGTTGCTGGGGACAGGGCAAATCCCACACCAGCTGTTAAAGCTTCTGCGCAGAAGTGACGCATGTCACATTCGCTCACTCCTGACTTCAGAGGGATGTGCAGTCCCACAAAGGCCCCCAAGGAGCAACTCCAGATATACTGCTGATCTGCACTGAGGCCCACCGCACCCACCCACCCTGTGCCCATGGTTACCTGGGGGCCCTGTTTCCTGACAGCCATTTTACGTTAGTTTTTAGAGTTCATCCTTCTAACAAGCAGAAACGAAAGGCATGCCTATTTGCATTTTCACAGATGAGGAAACCAAGGCCCAAAGAAGTTAAATATATTTGTCAAGGTCACAGAACAAATAAGTAATAGGAGCAATGTTCAAAAACTGGGCCTCTACACCTCCAAAACACATGTTCCCGCCCCCCCTGCCAGGCTCTTTCCTAAATGGAATCAGTTGCTCTCTCCTCTCCCCCCACTGTGGCTCCCTCTTGACCGTGAGTTCTTCAAGGAACAAAGAGCATGGTCTTCATCTGGCCTGCAAGGTTCAGACATCGGCAGAGAATAAGACATCCATCCCAGCCCACGGACGGCTGAGTAAAGCTCTGGCAGCTCCGGGAGCCTGTGGCCCCTGCTAGAATCTCTGGCTGCGGCCCCACCAACACCCCACAATGGCAACCGGGGAGTACTGCCAGCACGAGGCGCTGTAAGCTGATACCTCCGGCACCCGGGCAACCCAGCTGGATAGCCAGGGGCCCAGGAGTCCTGCTGCCCTGGCCTCCTGCCACTTGGGGTGGGGGGGAGGCACAGCGCAGATCCCAACAAGCCAGCCAGAAAAAAATCTGGGAGGCTTTCAGCAAACACCCTGCAAGATTTATTTTATCAGTGTGGGCTTAACCACGTCAGCTGCCGACTTATTAAATAAAGTAAATTAGGTCTCAATTATTTGCTTGCACACCAGGCAGGAAAAATGAAATTTTCCATTTAAAAATAATGTTGCTATTAATATGCAGAAGCGGATCTGGAGCTGGACTTTCTGTGCACTTGTGCTGAGGGCAGTCGGAGGCGAGCATTTCGTGAAGGGGTGCCCCTCCGAGGCGCCAGCTGGGGGACCACCGGCCCTTTCAGAGGAGCTGGGGGAAGGCAGGTTGAGGCAGCACCTAAGCCATTAACTTCACCTTCTCTTTGATTTTATTCAGGTTTAAGTACCACATCACTGCCACATGCCCTCAGTTTAACATTGCCTTTATCAAAAAATCTAACTCGGTGGAGGCCTCTGAATTCACACTTTGTAATGGAAAGGGGGAAGTCGTCAGCCGAGGACATGCTTAACTCCAAACCCTTATCAGCCACAGGATGCAAGCACAGGAAGTGGAGGAGGTCTTCAAAGAGGACGCTCTTTAAATCTGCTCAGGTCGCTTTATTCAGACTTAATCGGCGCTACCTGTTGTAAGAGTTGATTTCCTGTCTCAAAATGGAGAGAACTGGGATTCAGTAATGCCAGTCACTTCCCAGGATCCCCTTCCAGAAACCCTTTTTCCTTAAGGGCATCTACAATAAGCAGGTAATGGCTCTGACCATGAGAGATGATGAAGATAATCTCTCCAGCGTAGCTATCTGTAAAAGTGTAGAGTTTGAGGGTGGCAGGGGGGACGAGGCAATCACTGCGCAGGTGTGTGTGACGAGAGGCTTCTCGCTGGGTGGTGACCAGCTGAGGACAGGGCGAGCAGGAAAGGGGCTTGGACCCATCCCCGAGAGGGGCACCTTCCCCGGAGGGCGCCGTCCCCAGGCACGTGCCCAGTGGGCGAGGAGCCCCGGCTGGGGGGCTCTTCACCGCTCAGCAAAGTGACCTTGGGCAAGTGATCTCGTGAATGCTCTGGACTTCATTTTGCATCTCAAAAAAAAAAAAGCAACAACACTAGCACTGGCTCCTCGGGGCCTTTAGGGGGGTTAAAAAGGATAAGCATATGAAACTTGGCTTCCTGTCTGGCACAGAGGTGAAAACGGGACGCACCGTCTGTGCAGAGCTTTGAGCATTCAGGGACAGGCTGGGTGGCGAGAGCTGTCAGGTGGAAGGCGGCACCTGTTGCCGGGACGTTAGTACAAGGGCTGCCCCTCAAGAAGGCAGGGCCACTGGGGAAGGGGCAATCGCTGGGGGAGAGGGCTGTGGACCGTGCGGGAATGGCCGCTGGAAACACAAGACGAGCAGGCGGAAAGAAGAGGGGCGGGGAGGGAAGAAGCAACAGCGAGAGCGCAGGCCTCTCTCCAGGGAAGCCAGGGGGCGCGGCTGCTGCCCCCAAGGCCCAGGCCCAGGTCAGGAGGCCCCTCTGCCCCAGCTGATCCTGCAGGCCCCCTCCGGCCCCAGGCCCACAGCCCAGGCCACCAGCCAGCAAACGCCAGGGTCCCCACCAGCACCACAGTGCATCCCCAGCCGGTCACGGTGGGACCCCCGGTGGGCTCACAGCCCCAGCAGCTGCAACCTCCCACCTGCTCCCCAGCCTGACGCCTGCACGACACCCCCGCGGACGTCTGGGAGAGTTAACGCAGAGGTGGGCGACAGCCGCATCTCCCGTAGATCACGGCCCCTGGCCTCCTCCGTGCAGCCAGAACGCCCCCCCCCCGCCCCGAGGACGCGGGGAATGCAGTCACCTTCCCCGAGACCCACCCATCCTCCAAATGCCCCCAAGGAGAGCTGTGAGCCCCCGGATCCTGCCTGCCCTCTCCCCACCACCAGGACCCACAAGTCTCTTATTTCACCCTGTGCGGGGAAACTGGGGGATTCAGGAACCGGGAGAGAAACGGATGTGAGAGTCAACTTGCAAAGCTCCAGCCCGAGGATCAAGTGTCTGCTGAATGCAGATTCCCCCACCCACCCACCAAGGATGACGGCACATTCCCTGGAGCGGTCAGAAGCTGCTGCCTCTCTTCCTTTCTGCTGACCAGTGTCAACATAGGCAGAAAAGAGGCCAAGAGCACAGAGTGTGACTCCCTGGGAGAGATACAAAGCCACTCTGTGGGTATAAATGTTCCCAGCTACCGTCCACCTGAGAATGTGATTATTATGGCTACCACTGTCAAGCAGGAGCTAGGAGCCAGCCCTGGTGATAAGCACCCTGTGTGCATCATCTCATTCTAGCCGCAATCAGCTCTAACCGGGCAGTACTGACCCCGTGTTGTAAAGGGGGAAACACACAACTCAGAAAGGCCAGAAGAGATGAGCCTAAGAGAGCCTGACCCCAGAAGTGCGGCCAGAAATGCCCCTGGGGATGAAGCTCAAGGTGTGTTGATGGGGGAGTGGGGCAAGAGAGCCCCTCGGCTGAGTGCAGCTCCCTAAAGCCCCAAGAGGGAGCACCTGCACAGGACAGGGCTGTGCCAGAGGCCTTTGAAGGTCAGATCTTCCCTGAGTGGTCACCTTTCCTGGTCCCATACAGAGTGAGACGGCCACAGGTGGGGAGAAATCAGCATGTGCGGTCCTTGCCCAGAGCATACTCCAGCACACCCAGGACAGTCAGAAAACAAGAAACGTGGGGGGATTTTGTGTGGCTTCATTTTGGGGTTTTTTTTGTTTTTTTTTTTTAAGGCAACTGCCAACTTAAGATGCTGAAACACCTGCTTTCTACCTTATTACAGTGCCCTCTGGTGGTGAAGAGCCAGACATTGCAGCCCCAAATTAGAAATAACTTGCTTAATTTCAAGCCACTCTGAATCACAAATGTCTTGAGGTCCTTTAACAGCTTCCGAGAAGAGCAGAAAAAAAGGGCGCATGCACTAGGAGCTACCGCCAGCCCTATTTAAGGGACGCAGCTGGCTGTCACCTGGCCCGGGGCGTGACTGCCAGCAGGGCTCCTCAGGTGATGTTCCCAGCACAAAGTCAAAAGACCTCAGAGCTCCAACCCAGGCGCGGGTCTCAGTCTCTGCTCACCAACTCCCCCCGCTAGCTGCTGGCATCCCAGTTAAGTGCAAGGCTTCGAGGACACAGGCTCAGGGAGGTTTTTCAGGAGAGCTTCAAATCTGCTAAGAGCTCCAGGGGGAGGGGGCATTCTGGAAGGTTTGCCACCTCGGTGCTACCAAGCAGCCCTGCTGCAGTTGCAAGCAGAGGCGCTGGGACTGTGCTGGGAAGGAGGAAACAGGGTTCCCTTTCCCCGCCTGAACCCCCACTCCCAGCCAAGAGAAGCAGATCGGGCAGTTGCCCACCCCTCACCCATGCCCAGTGCCAGGAGAGTCCAGGTGAAGAGCAAAATGAGGCCAGAGAAGAAGCTTTGCTTTGGGAGTCATTTTGGGACTGGAGCACCCGGCTTCAAGGTGGGAAGAAGAAAGGACAAAACCCAGGGGATAAAACGAATGTCCATGTAGCCCTAAGCCAGGTCAGTGGGGTCCGGGGGTTGGGGGACTCTACCGTGGGAAACAAAGCCGAGAAGGGTCTCCTGTGGGGCAGAAGGGTGATAGGCACATGGTTTGGGTAGAGCCCTGCTGCTGGCTGAAAACAGCAGAGCATAGCCCATCCCCGAAAACATCCCAGACAGATGCTTTTGAATTCTAAAAGCTCTTCCCAGAACAGGGTCTGACAAGAGTCACCCATTCTAGTAGCTTCTAGTAGCTTCCAGTTCAGAGTCTCCAAAAGTTCTGGAGTGGGTCTAACATAACCCCTTCCATGCATTATTGCCACCTCTTGGTCCGTTCCTGGCGTGCAGGTTTCAGTCAAATCCCCAAACTCATGGTTTGGGACGTGAAGGCAGGCTGGCTCGCCATCCTGGTCTCTGAAACTCAGAATGGATGTCAAACAGCAATATTGTCTCAATTTCCCTTTATCTATGAGGAGACGTCAGCAAACCTCTCTGCGAAGGATTGTACAAGGATCATTAAAAGGAAAATGCCCATGGTAATAGTGTCTTATGCATATTTCTTCACTCCAATATTCTATAACATAATAATGTTTCACATTTCTACAGAACTGTCTTTTCAGCATGTTTTCACATTATGCTTAATTTCGTAAGAGTTTTCCAGCCACACATAACGACACAGTTCAATGCAAAATCAGATATAAATCTAGCTTAAGAGACTCTCAACAGGAATTTCATTTAAAACTGTAAATGTTCAAAGATTCTGGCTCTGATTTATGTTGGGGCGTGTTTCAGAGCGAGCTTCCCCAGCCTCCAGGCAGTAGCTGCTCACTAAATCGCAGCGGCCACACTCCCGGGTCCCCGGTCACGCTGGCTCTCTGGCCCTCTAAGGAGGAAGCAGAGAGGAGGGCAGAGCTAGTCAGAGTGCCGGCTCCCGGCCCCCGGGGGCCTCTTGTGTAGAAGGAACACAGAGCACCCCACACTGTGGCCTTTGCTTTGGGCGACTTTTAAGGAGCAATTTCTCAGGCTCTTCTCATCTCCCTGCTCCTCCAGAAAACTGGGGCACCACATCAGAGCCCTGCACGTCTGCTCCTCCCTGTACCTGCCTGGGGACAGAACGAGACATCCAAGGCACAGGCAGGGAATGCTCGCCCTGGATTTTAATCCTGCATCGGGCCTGGCTACGTTCAGTGCCCTGCACTTTTAAAGCTAAAACCATAAACCCCAAGGCCTGTTTCCCTTTGCATCTGAGAGGGGGGCCAAACCGACAGCCGAGGCTGGAAGCTGGTCGGTGAAGCAGTAGCTTAGAGGCTTCAGGTGCTTGAGCTGTGGATTCCAGATGGAATTAATGAATCCATTGTCTAAGCACATCTAAGATGATGTTAAGATTCGAGTTATTCACATACTGGGCTCTAATGACTCCGAAGCAGCCAGCAGAGTCACCAGCCGTCAGGTAAAACCATGCCCAGGTAATTTCATCACAGTCCCTCCCACACAGGCCGTGTTTAGATGACTTACGAAACACAAGTTATTTACATCGGGAAAACATCTCTGTGCTCCTGGCATTATGCTATCAACAAGAGACGACACAGCAGCCGTAGATTAAATTGAAATATGCTGGCTGCTTGTGAAGCTTTAAACTTTATTCGCAAATGCTAAAAGCCCAAAAATTCACAGTTAGCATTTTGGAACCCACAGCGCTTAAAATTTCACTTGCAAGGTGGAGCTATTGTGAGTTGCAACCCAAAATGGAGTAAGATGCCACTTTGCAACTGTAAAATCCATTTATTTAAAGAAGACTGGGCATCCAAACCCTCTGGTAGCACTTATATTTTTAAAAATATGCACTGCAAAGCTCTAAAAGTTTCTGAATTCCTCCATAAAAAAATTTGCCACCTCTAATGGACTCCACCCAACTGCCAGCAGGATCTGTAGGATACACGCCCCCAGAAAAAAAGTAATTGAAATGACTTGACAATACATCTTTCCAGGAAAGTAAATTATATCTAGCTCTGTACTTACACCCCACGCCCCTATTGGTTACCGACTTTCTTCCCACACGCTCGTGGAAATGAAGAGAAAATTATCAAGTGGGTTTAAGCGCTTTTGGATACCTAATTGCAACAAATCTAAGAGCTTCGTCTTTCCACCTTTAGAACTTCGATTTCAGGCTTTAAAGCGATCCCATTAGCCAAGTTGACACATGCCAATTAGCTTCACGCATTTCCAGAATAAAACGCCTCGAGACAAATCACCCTATGTAGGTATCTACAAGTCTTCCAAATACCTCCATTTGTTTTTCAATATTTCATTAAAATCAGGCTCTTACATGACGGTTCAAATGTGAGAGGAGCTACTATTAGTTTTAATTTCAGAGTCTTCGTATAAACATATCAGAATGGACCCCGTACTTAATTAAGGACACAACAGATGTCTCTAATCAAAAGAGTGCCCCATTTTATCCCCACCAAAATGAATGGGATGCCTGGGCATTTTGTCCCTTTACGGTGGAAGCAAAGCTTTCTATAAACATCTTTGATGATGATGATGGTAGTGGTGAAGAAGGAAGGAGAAGAAGAAAGAGTCACCCAGGCCATGCTCGTACAGTACAGTAAGTGATATAGTTCACGTGCAAGTCTACAAACTATAAAGCCAAAGTTACACGCCTCAGCAACTCATCCCTGAGAAATTACCACTGGAAGCAGCTTGCTGCAATTCTCATAGATCTTCCTATATAAACAGTTGTGGTTTTTACACAAATGGATCTGTACAAACTGTATTGTTATAAATACTAATATTCCCAAAAAACTATAAACAATTAATGAATGCTAATGAATGATAAGCAGGCATGCTGAAATATTGGGGGTGGGGAGGCAAGTGTACTGATATTTGCAACTTTCTCTGAAATGAATCAAAATAATAAGATGGATTGATGGATGGATAGAGGGATTAATATGTGATAAAGCAAGCAGAGTAAAATATTAATTGTAGAAGCTAGTTGGTGGTTATATGGGTTTCACTGAGAAATTCTTTGAACTTTACTATAGTTAGAAATTTTCACAATAAAATGGGGAAAACTAATTTTTTTACTCTTATTAATATGGCCTCAATCTCTTTTCATGCCAATACATAGAAATCTCTTTATCCTTTCTAACGGCCGTACAAGATTCCATTTTCTGGGTACACCATCATTGGTTTAACCAATCCCTCACTGATGGACATTTAGGTTACTTTGCAATGACAAGCAATGCCACAATGAATATCCATGTGCATGTGTCTGAATACTTATGATAGACCTTCTATAGGATGAATGCCTAACAGTGGAATTGTCCAGTAAAAGAGAATGTACAATTTTACTTTCAATATATAATAATAATAATAACAGCTGACACCTGCTGCAAGCTTCCTCTGGTCAGACGCTGTTGTTAGCATTTTTCATGTTTTGGCTCCTATAATCCTCACAACAACCTAATAAAGTAGGTGCTATCGTAGCCTCATTGTAGAGTTGAGGAAACTGAGGCACAGAGAGATTAAATGACTTGCACAAGGTCTCACAGCCTGAAAATGGCAATCTGACTCCAGAGCTGGAACCTTTAACCATTATGCTTACAAAGTATGGTCAAAAAGGTTAAACCAATATATATTCCCCCCAAGAATGTATGAGAGTCACTGTTTCCCCAAGCTGTATTGTTTTTACATTTATCTAAGACTTAAAGCAAACCTGCCCATTTTTCCAGATAGCAAGAAGACATGCGGAGAAGCTAATGCACAGTGAAAGCAGCGCAGAGTGGGTTAGGAGGGAACAAAGCCTTGCTAAGTGGAGCAAGGGCATGGGAAAGCCTAGTGTTCTGCCTTGACTTGAGATTCTCTCCCTGATAACATAATAGCCTTTCTGCAGAATGGACCTTCTCCAGGTTCTGCAGGAATGCTGGCAGGAAAACATACCTATGGATTTCTCAAACTCCTATTTTTAAACTCTCTGACTCCCCAGCCCATCTCCCCAGATGCTTTAAGGTAAGCTCACGAATTCCACCTCTGTTTTTCTTTATCAGACAGTTGCAAGTAGAAAGGACCACGTGAGTTAGTTTATTGTCTCTCTCTCTATCATCAACTCAATTAATTAAAATAAATCTTCAAACAATGCTTGGTGTGTCAGTAGGAGAGTATCAACAACCTCAAAAGGTTCTTTTGTTTTATTGCCTAGAGCATTATAAATGATCCCATTACAAAACTGATTAAGAAGTCTTCTTCTAGCAGGCCCCAACTTCCAAGGTCTCACCGAAACACAGTAGCTGCAGTAACTGGAAAGATCCTCTGCAAATAGCAGGGCATGGACCTACCTGAATCTCGCAACACAAAGAAACAGTAACAGTACTGCCATATTATTGTTGCTGTAGTAACATAAATGATGTATTGATACAGCTGGTTCACTTAGTAGAAACGTAACAAAATAACCCAGAAAAATAGGTTTGGAATAAGAAGTAAAGGAGAAGTAGAAATAGAATAACTGCAAATGAAAAGCCAATTATCTCAGGCATTAGCAGAGAGGAATGAGCACCGGCACTGAACCCAAGGCCCTGGGTTCCAACCATGACTTCACAGCTTACTGTGTGACCTTGGGCAAATTACCCACCAGCTCTGAATGCTAGTATGCTCCTCTGCAGACATAGGATAAAAATCCTATTCGTAGGTGATAACAACAGTGAATGTGAAGCTTGGTAAAGCCCCTGGTGCATCTCAGTCTCTGTAAATGGCAGCTGCTGGCACCATTACAATAACTGTCGCCACCAACAAGTAGTCACTGAGCATTTTTCACACAGAACTGGGAATCTACCATGTGTTGACACATTTGCCCTTTTTGTATACTTCTTAATGCTGCTACTGATGAAGTATTTCAAGATTTCCAAAATTTTAGAGAGTAATGTAATAAAAACCTGTGTGCCAACCAACCATATTTTTCAAGTCTTAATATTTTGCTAGATTTCTTCATACTTAATTTTTAGAAAACGAAAATAAGAATTGCAGATATAGTGGAAGCTCCCATGTGTTTCCCAGACCATCTCATTCTCCTCTCTCCCTCTAATAGATAGCCACTACTTTCCATTTAGTTTTTATTTTCGACACATGTAAGTAGCCATAAACAACATACAATAAAATTTACATTTTAAGCATATATGAATGGTACCATAAATATATTTATTTCTGCAATGTGTCTTTTATTTTTCCACTTGACTGTTTTTGATTTTTATCCACACAGATATACATAGCTCTAGTACATTAATTGCAATATACTATTCCGATATATAAATGTACTGCAACATATTTAGCCATTCTACCACTGATAGCTACTTAGACTGTTTCCAATTTTATATTGTTATAAATAATGTTACAAGGAACACTCTTGTACATATCTCTATGCCCAGGTATAAGAGTGTCTCTAGGCTGGCAGTTCTCAAAGCAAGTTCCGTGGAACTCTGGGGCATCCCCAACACCATTTGTAGTGAACTGTGAGGTCAAAACTATTTTTGTAAAATACTAAGAAGTTATTTGCCTTTTTGCATTGATGGAGCAAAAGCAATATAGGTACAACTGCTGGTGCCTTAGCACAGATCAAACCAGGAGCAACAAATGGTACTAGGAGTCGTGTTTTTCATTGCCGTGCACTAACAGAAACACACACAATTGCCAATTTTACTTAAGAATCCATTAATGAAGCAGTAAAAGTTATTAATTTTATTAAATCTTTAAGTACATGTCTTTTCGATATTTTATATGATAATGTACATCTGCTACAGACTGAAGTATGGGGATTGCCTTGAAGAAAAAAGCATTTGTGTGAATGTTTGAGTTGCAAGCTAAACTATCTACTTTGTTCATGGAACACCATTTTTACTTGAAAGAATGCTTGAAGACAAGCTGTGGTTATTCAGACTTGGTAATAGCCAAGCTATGGTTATTAGACTTTTGGCTAAGGTAGAGCAACAGTGGCCAGATGTACCCTTCTGCCTGAAACTACTAAAAACCTGGACAACATATATGTGACACCAGTTTTCTAGGCACTGGACAGCAGGTAAACAAGGACAGAGGACTTTAAAAGATAGGAAACAAACAAGGTGAGCCCTATGATTGCCCCAGTTTACTTGCTAGGAAAAGTTTCCAGGCCATGGCACAAGGAAGGGAATCCAAACAGAGTCCAGAAATCTCCATGAGATGAGAAGGTAAAAAGAGGAGGCCAAGGAGGGCAAAGCAGCTAGAGGTCAGAGGGCAAAGAACCAGAGAGAAGAGAGCTGCAAAAAGAACTTCTGAGCAGTGCAGAGGGACCCCCTTGAGTTTTCACATAAACATGGATCAGTGCATAAATGTAAGGAAACTATCTGAGGTCGTGGAAAGAACCACCTGAAAGGATTAGAGGAAACAATCACTGTTGCTCACACTTTACCTCTAACAGTACCAGTTCCCACCAGCCAGAACAAACAAACAAACAAAAATCATTATAATGTATAGGACATAGGGTGGAGTAGTCAGTAAAAAATTACCTCAGTACTGGGGGGGTGGGAATTAGCACTAGATTCAGTGCTACTGTGGAGTCGCCTAACCAAGCATAAAAGTACCAAGCCATTTCTAAACAACATAACCACATTCCAGAACAAAGTATAGGAATATGTATAGGAATACAATGATATATATGATACCCAACAAGATAAAAATCATGTCTGGGAAAAATTTTTTTAATTTCCAGGCATGCAAAGAAGCTCGAAAATAGAACCCAAAATGAGAAGAAAAATCAACCAAAACCAAGCCAGAAATTATGCAATGATAAAATTAGTAGATAAAAAGATTGTGTTAAAAAAAAAAAACATCGAAGTATAAAAAGGCCAAATAAAACTTCTAGAGATGAAAATCTGAGAAGAAAAACAGTGATGTGATGAGCAGAAATTAGACATTGCAAAAAGAAAATATTAGTGAACTTGAAGTCATAGCAATAGAACATATATCCAAAATGAAATCCAGAGATGAAAAATGAACAAAGCATTAGCAATAGCTCCAAGCAGACTAGCGTATGCAAAATTAAAGTTCCCAAAGGAGGGGGGAGAACGGAAAAAAATATTTGAAAATAATATGACCAAAAATATCCAAATTTGAGGAAAACCATAAACTCACATATCCAAGAAGCTCAACAACCCTATGTACAAGAAACAGAAGAAAACTACACCAAGACACATCATAATCAACTTGCTTAAAATCACTGATAAAGAGAAAATCTCAAAAGCAGCCACAGGAAGAGGATCCTTTATATAGAGAGAATAATGAGATCGATAGCTGCATATGACTCATCAAAACAATGCCAGAAGACACGGAGCAACATCTTTAAAGTATAAAGTACTGAAAGAAAAACTATCAACCTGAAACTTTTTACCCAGTAAAAATATCTTTCAAAAACATAGGTGCAATAAGGACTTTTTCACAGATAGAAAAGCTGAAACAATGTGTGGCCTGCACACCTGCACTGCAGAAAACGTTAGAGGAAGTCCTTCAGGAAGAAGGAAAATTATACCAAACGGAAATCTGGAGCTATACAGAGGAGTGAAGAGCACAGAAAATGATACCTATGTGGGTAAATATAAAGACCTCTTTTTACCATCTAAATATCTTTAAAAATTAATCAACTTGACCACAATGGAATGAAGCCAGAAATAAATCTAAAATCATGAACGAGACAAGGATGCCCATTGTCACCACTGTTATTCAACACTGTACTGGAAGTTCTAGCCTGAGCAAATAGACAAGAAAAAGAAATAAAAGGCATCAAAATTGGAGAGGAAGAAGTAAAACTTGTCCTATTTGCAGATGACACAGTCTTATATATAGGAAATCCTAAAAAATCCAAAACAAAGCTACTAATGGTAAGAAATAAATTCAGCAAAGGGGGGTGGGGATTCAAGATCAATACCCAAAAATCTGTCATGTTTCTATACATCAGTAACGAATGATATGAAGAGGAAATCTAGAAAAAATTCCATTCAATATATATATATAAATTAAGCAAGGGTGCAAAGCACTTATGCAAAGAAAACTATGAAACACTGCTGAAAGGAATCAAAGAAAACCTAAATAAATGGAAGGGCAATCCATGTTCCAGGATTGGAAAACTAAATATTGTTAAATGTCAATTCTACTCAAAGGGAGTTACATTTTCAACACAATCCCAATCAAAATTCCAATAGCGTTCTTTGCAGAAATGGAAAGGCCAATCATCAGACTTTCTGAGGAACCCACAAATGCGGAAGGGTTATATGGTAAGGGGCCCTGAATAGCCAAAGCCATCTTGGGAAAAAAAGAATGAAGTTGGAGGACTCATACTTCCCAATCTTAAAACTTATTACAAAGCCACAGTAATCAAAACAGTATGGTGCTGGCACAAGGACAGACATATAGACCAATGGAATCAAACTGAGAGTTCAGAAATAAATGCTTACATTTAAGGCCAACTGATTTTTGACAAGGGTGCCAACTCCACTCAATGAGGAAAGAATAGTCCTTTCAACAAATGGTGCTGGGAAAACTGGATGTCCATAGGCAAAAGAATGAAGGTGGACCTCTGTCTCCTACTATACACAGAAATCAACTCAAGATGGATGAGAGCCCTAAACATAAGAACCAGGACTATCAAACTCCTAGAAGAAAATGTAGGGAAGTATCTTTAGGACCTTGTGGTAAGCAATGATATCTTAGAGTTACACACAAAGCATGAGCAACAAAAGAAAAAATAGATAAATGGGACCTCATTAAAATAAAAAACATTTGGGGGGGGCAGATGTGGCTCAAATGGTTGGGCATCCGTCTGCCATATGGAGGGACCTGGGTTCGATCCCTGGGACCTCCAAGTAAAATTAAAAATATATATATATATATATATAGAAGGCGCATGGGCTGCCAGGCTCTGTGTGCCGGTGAGCCGCCAGGCCCCGGGAGCCATGCAGCAAGATGATGATGTAACAGGAGAGGGACACAGGGGAGAGACAAGACGAGATGCTCTGAAAGCTCTGAAAGCCAGGAACCGAGGTGGCGCAGGTGGCAGAACACCTCTCTCCTACATCAGAGGTCTCCAGGATAGAAGACTGGAGGAGGAGGATGAGAAGAGATGGCTGGAAACAGATACAGAGAATTGCCCAGAGAATGGACACAAAGCAGCAAATGGGGAAGGGGGGGTTTAAAATGGATAAAGTAAATAAATAAATCTTAAAAAAAAAAAAAAAATTTGTACTTCAAAGGATATCATGAAAGCAAAAAGACAACTTATAGAATGGAAGAAAATACTTGGAAACCACATATCCAGTAAGGGTTTAATATCCAGAATATATAAAGAATTCCTACAACTCAACAACAACAACAAAACAAACAGCACAATTAAATATTGGCAAAAGAATTGAATAGACATTTCTCCAAAGATACACAAATGGCCAAAGAGCAAATGAAAAAATGTTCCACATCATTAGCTATTAGGGAAATCCAAATCAAAACCACAATGAGATACCATTTCACACCTACCAGAATGGCTACTATTTTAAAAATGGGAAATGACAAGTGTTTAAGAGGATGTGGAAAAATAAGGACACTCATTCATTGTTGGTGGGAATGTAGAGTGCTGCAACTGCTGCTGGAAGACAGTTTGGCAGTTCCTCAGAAAGTTAAGTATAGAATTAAAATATGACCCAGCAATCTCACTTCTAGGCATATACCCAAATGAATTGAAAGCAGAGATTAGAACAGATATTTGCACACTGGTGTTCATAGCAGCATAATTCACAATTGCCAAAAGATGGAAGCAACCCAAGTGTCAAGCAACAGATGATGGATAAATAAAATGTGGTATATACATACAATGGAATATTACTCAGCCATAAAAAGGATACATGTGACCACATGGATGAACCTTGAAGACATCATGTTGAGTGAACTAAGCCAGATACAAAATGGCAAATATTATATGTGCTCACTGATATGAAGTAATTCATATCAGTGAACAAATTTGTAGAGTCAGAAACTGGAATACCAGTTACCAGGAGCCAGGACGGGGGTAAGGAAAGGGGAGTTAATCTTAATTGGTATAGAATTTCTGTTTGGGATGATGGAAGTTTTGGTAATGGATGGTGGTGATGGTAGCACAACCCTGTGAATGTAATTAACATCACTGAATTATATATTTGACTGTGGTTAAAAGGAGAAATTTTAGGTTACATATATGTTACTAGAATTAAAATGAAAGAATAAAAAACCATAGGCCTGTATAACACAAACAGTGAACCCTAATGTAAACTACGGAATATTCTAATAGCACAAATAATATTCTTTCATGGATTGTAACAAAAGTACCACAATAATGCAAAGTCTTAATAATGGGGGGAAGGGTATGGGAATTCTGTATTTTCTGCATAATTTTTTTTGTAAACAACTTCTCTAATAAAATCATTTTTAAAAAGTTAACAAACTACTAAAACAAAAATAATAACAGTGAATTGTAGAGATTATAACATATCCAGAAGTAAAACATATGATAAGAATAGACAAAGAATGGGAGAGGATAAATAGAAATATACTATATTAAGGTGCTTACACTACACATGAAGTGATATAATATCACTTAAAAGTAGAGTGTGGTAAGTAAAGATGTATACTAAAAACTCTATACCAACAACAAAATAACAAAGAGTTATAGCTAATAAGCCAACAAAAAGAGGCAACACACATACAATGGAATACTATTCAGCTGTAAGAAGAAATGAACTTGGGATGTATATGACAACATGGATGAACATTGAGGATATTATGTTGTGTGAAATAAGCCAGACACAAAAGGACAAATATTGTATGGTCTCACTGATATGAGCTAAATATGGTGAAAAAACTTAGAGTTAAACTAGAGGGTATAAGTTAGTAGGAGGCAGAATGTGGGTGGAGAAGGGGGAACTGATGCTGAATGTATTTAAATGTTTACTAAGGCTGATCGTAAATATGTGAAAATGGATAGAGTTGATGGTAACTCAATATAATGAGTATAACTAACACTACTGGTTTATAAATCTGATTGTAGCTGAAAGGGGTAGTCTAGGGAGGTTAAGACTAATAAAAAGACAGGGGATAATCTAGGGACTATATAATATAGTGATTTTGGTGATAGATGAGGATTGTGGTTAGTAATGCAAATAAAAGAATGTTCCTCTATTATAGGGTGTTAAGAATATGGTGATACATGGGAAAAATACAACTAATGTAACTTACATAGATTATAGTTAAAAATAATATTGTAATATTTTTGCAGCAAAGGCAAAGAAAGTACTATATCAATGCTAAATGTCAAAAAAAGAATATGGGATTTAGTTTTCTGAGATGTGAATATGATCAAGCATTTTTCATTTTCTTCATTAACAAGGAGACCTTGATCATGTCATTTAACCAATCTGTGCTCATTTATTCATCTGTCTGAACACTGGGGGAAAATTGAGTTTGTTTTTAGGATTAAATAAGATAAATGTGCCTGGACAGGATTTTTTTTTTTAAAGTAATGCTTCCCTAATTTGTTAAGCTGCCTTTTGTCTATTATTTTATTCTTTGAAGTTGACATAAAGTTGGGGAAAAAAAGAGATAACATGGAATCATTTTTAAAAATCAATCCAAAAAAGTCAGAAAATGATAAAAGGAAAATAAATAGGTAGAAAAAGTAGAAAACAAAACAAATGGAAACCTAACCATATTGATAATCTAAATATTCTAAAATACTTCTATTAGAAGACAGAGATTGTAGTCTTAGATTTAAAAACAAGACCCAACTATATTCTGCCTACAACAAGCTTAGCTGAAATATAAAAACAAGAGAGTAAAAGGATGGAAGAAGATATACCGTGCCAACAGTAATAAAAGAAACGCTGGGGTGCTATATAAATATCACACAAAGTAGATTTCAGAACAAAAACCACTACCAAGGATAAAAATGGTCATTTCATAATGATAAAGGAATAAATCATAGAAGAGAACATAATAATCTTAAATGTTTCTGCACCAAACTACAAAACTGCTACATACTGAAAGCAAAAACTGATAGAACTACAAGGAAAAATAGACAAATCTACAATTACAGATAGAGGTTTCCACATCCCTCACTTAATAACTGATAAAACAAGCAGACAGAAAACAGTAAGGATGCAGAGGACTTGACCATGCTAGCAACCGACTTGACCTAATTGACATTTATACAACACTCCACCCGAGAACAGCAGAAGGCACATTGTCTTCAAGAGCAAAAGACCATCTATGAAATAGAGCACAGAGATCATAGTCTAAGCCTTAAAAGACATCGCAGTAAATTTTAAAGGGTTCAAGTTATTTAGTGCATGTTCTCTGACCACAATGGATTTAAATTAGAAATCAATTAAAAGATGGATATTTGGCAGACATTTTTTCAAGTTTAGTAGGAAAAAAAACATAGCATGATTTTTCTGTAAACCTATAACCTCTGTAATTAAATATATATATATAAAGTGTGTGTAGTAGGGCAATCACGTCATCTGACCATTTTTGTTGCCAATGATAAAATTTGGATTTTTAAGTAAAAAGTAATTTGGGGTAAACTCATATTCACCTCTGTGAGCTTGACAGCTTTGCAAGACTCTTCCACTGAAATCAGTGGTATAAACAAATGTGATTTTTACATCATATAATGAAATATGTCAACACTTGTAAGCTCTGCAAGACTCAGTGAACCAATATTTTCCAAATGACCAATGGATGTTACAAAACTATTCCTGGGTGGAAGATTTATTCAAAGATTCATATCAAAAGATAAGCCAATGGGTGTTAATATAACAGGGTATGAGAAATTCACTGATACAGTTTCAGACTCCACATTGCAACTAATTTTTAAGAAAGTACCACTTTTCAAGTTTTGGTGTAGTATCAAAGAAGAGTAGCCACGATTCTTGAAAAGGTTATTAAACTACTTCTCCCTTTTCCAAGTGTATGTCCATGTGAGGCCACATTTCCTTCTTATATTTCAAGATATTGTAACAGATTGATTGCAGAAGCAGATATGAGAATCCACTTGTCTTTCTTTGAGGCAAACATTCAAGAGATTTGCAAAAATGTAAAACAACATTACTCTTCTCACTAAATCATGTTTTGTTTTGAAAAATGTGATTATCTTCATTTTTTAAAAGTGTGTTAATATGTAAAGGTTGATTATTTTTCTTTTTAAATTAACTGATATTTTAAATAATTTCTCAGTTTTCATTCATAATACAGTAAGTCTTGATAACTATAATCCACATAAACACGAGCTATTTGGGGTCCTCAATAGCCTTTAAGGGTGTAAAGAGGTTATGAGACCAAAGAATTCGAGAACCTCTGCTCTAGAGAAATGGACCTGTTCGGTTATAGGCTATGCCAGAAAAAGTAGCTCTTTCTTGATACTTGCAAAATCACCTGGAGATTCCAAGCTTGGCAATAGACTGCTCAATGAAGATGACTAATAGAGCAATTGATTTTATGGTAACAATAAAAACGATGATCATACTAGCAATAAAAGCTCCCGTGTGCCAAGCATTATACTCAAAGTGGAATACCTGTAATCTTCCAATAGCCCTAGGAGATGAATGTTCTTCCCATATTACAGATAAGGAAACTGAGGTTCAAAGATATTAAATTATTTGCCCTACTTTCCATGTAGCGCTCTACTTTCCATGTAGGGCCCTGAATCTCAATAGAATTGCAACACCCACTCTCCAGTTCACTGGACTCACCCAGGGCAACTGACAAGGAAATAATGATGGACAACGACCATCCCAAGGAACAGAGAGAGTCTACAACTGCTAGCAAGAGAGTTCCATCCATCTGCCCCATGGGATCTAAGACCCTCTCAACTAGAGGCGGAGTGGGCCTCAGGACTGGGAAATGAACAATGGACTAGAGTAGACTTACTGTCATTCTACTGTAGACTTATTGTTATTCCAGCAATGGGAGAACTTTTATCATTGATGTGGAGGCAGTGGCCACCAGAGGTTCTGAGGGGAGGGAAAAGGGAAAATTAGGTGTAATATGGGGGCATTTTTGGGACATTGGAATTGTCCTGAATGAGTTGCAATGACAGATACAGGCCATTATATATCTTGTCATAACTTACAAAATTGTGTGGGAGAGAGTGTAAACGATACTGTAAACTCTAACCCACACTTAGTGGCAATGCTCCGATACGTGTTCATCAATTATGTGCCACACTAATGAAGGATGTTATTCATGTGGGAAAGTGTGGGAGGGCGAGGGAGTGGGGCAGATGGGAATCCCCTACATTTTTTATGTAACATTTATGTAATCCAAGTATCTTTTTAAAAAATTAAAAATTTTTTTCAAAAACCATTTGCCATAAAGGGTGAGGAAGTGAGAATATGGATCTACACATTCATACCATGGATGAGAGCAGGGATAATTCCTCCCTTTAGTGGATGGAGAAATCGAGCTCCACAGGGATCAGGAGGAGCTCCCTGGCCTCACTTTAGTGCTTCGTCCCAAGACCTCAAGGCCAAGGAGAACTTCGCTTGGGAGAAGCGTGGTTGTGCCTTCTCAGCTGGACTGGGAAGACAGCAGGATGGGCTGCGAGCTAGACTCTGACTTCTCCTTGGTTGTTTAAAGTTCTTAAAAATCCCAACTTCAGAATATTTTGAAGGCCAGGTCAGAGAAAACAAGAGTGCCTGCTGGTTACCTCCAACAGCACAGACATTGTCTGAGCGAGAGGGGGAACTCAAAGCAGGACTGGGGAGGCAAGGCAATGCGTGACAAAACCAGCCTGCATCCTAGGGCAGGCAAGGAGCACCATCAGCCAGGCGTGGGGCCAAGAGTTAGGACATCAGGAGGAAACCCAAGGCACACCGTGAAAGGGGGACTTGGGTTCAAAAAAGAGCGGATGCACAAAACTGAACAGCTGTTTCCAAGAGCCCCTGGTGGCCTGACCTGAGAGGGTTTCTGTGCTGGAGACAGTGCTTCAGTTGGAGGAACCAAAGGGCTGAGTGTGTTTGGCAGTTCCCTTTGTCTTGTGCTATGATTTCTGGCTTTTGGTCCACTCTGACCACCAGTTCTATCACCCAGAGTCCTACTGGCACTAATATCTGTACTCTAGAAGAAAAGCAATGCAAACCCTGACAGCACTTCACTCCTTGCTGGTCTACATTATGTACTTTTTCTCCTGGGCTTGGTTTCTGCCATAAACATAGACCCAGAAAAGTGTCAAGAAGAAATATGCAAAGAGTATTTTTGGCTGGCAGTAAATGCACATCTAGGCATAACTACTGAAGGGAACTAATAAAAAATCTCCGGGTCTTTGTATCCATGCCCAACCTTCTTAACTATCTAAGACAGATGACTGCATCCCACGTTGAAGATGCCAGGCTCTCCCTCCATGCCCGTCGTCAGACGAAATCTAAACCATGCTCTTTCAGCCTCACATCAGGCCTCCGCCAGGTCTCCCCCTCTGCCCATCAGCACGGACACCCCAGCCATGTTTCTATCATCTGAAATCTGGCTCAGATGTCCTGTACACCAAGCTCAAGCACTGTCAGCCAGGAAGTCACCACATCTGCCAACAAAAACACTGTCTTCATTTCCTGGGGCTGCTGTGACCACGTACCGCAAACTGGGCGGCTTAAAGCAATGTATCCTCCGCAGAGCTGGAGGCCGGACGTCTGAGATCAGTGTCGGCAGGCCCTCCTCCCTCTGAAACCTGCAGGGGAGATGCCTCCCTTGCCCCGCCTGGCGCCTGATGTTTGCCTGGCAGTGCCTGGCAGTCCTCAGCGTGTGGCTACGTCCTGCATCTCTGCCTCCTCCGTCTTCCCACGGCCTTCCCCCACCATCTGGCTGCCGTCTCCTCTCCCTTTCTTAGGAGGACCCCAGCCATATTGGATCTGGCCCACCCTCACCTAGTTTGGCTTCCTCTTAACTGATCACATCTCCAAAGACTGTATTTCCAAATAAGGACATGCTCACTGGACCAAGAGTTAGAGTTTTAGCGTGTCTTTTGGGGGCACCCAGTTCAACCCAGAACAAACACCAAGCTGTCCGACTTCACTGAAATATCGACCCAGGTGAGGATGAAGACTTAAAGGATGGATAAGAAAATGTAATCTGGCATATATTGCGCTCTAGGGCATTGAACTATATAACTAAGGTTCAATTTGTCCCTTTCCCCCAGGTCCAATGGGCCTTCCAGGAGTCATCTTCTCAGGCTTCAACCTTAATTGCCAATATTTAAATGCAGCACGTGTATTGCTATTGATCCTCAAAGCAGCCTTTTAATGCCAATATTCATGATGTTGTCATGAATCTCAGCAGCCAGTGAGTGATACAGAAAATCTCCGCACACACACATAAGAAGTGTCTCTCCCCCACCCCCGTTATCTCCCAGAGGTGAGGAAGAAAATGTTGTGGCATAGACTCTTCCTCAGCTGTTTTCCCCAACCCCTTCCAAGGTCAACAAAAGAGGTTGAGAAGCTTCCTAAAGCCCAAACCCCAACCACAGACCAGGCAGCCTCCCCAGGCCCAGCTCTGACGCCAGCAGAGCATAAGAATAAGGCTCTTTTAAGGACGTTCAAGTGGCCAGAAAAAGTCCACGCCTTCGACTCCTCCCAGCCCCAGCACACACTTCACATTGTCCTGAGAGTCCCGGACACCCCAGCCCAGCTTTAGCTCCTCCTTAATAAATTATGTGGCATTTCTGAATTGAGTGAGTTTCTGAGTCAAATAGTTAGAGAAATGACCCCCAAATCCCTATTTTCCTATTATTGGAAATCACCCATGATGGACTATAAAACCTTTTGCGATTAAGTCTAATTGATCCTCATTATTCACAGATTCCATATTTGTGAATTTGTTGACTCATTAAAGTTTATTTGTGATTCCCGAATCAATACTCGGGGCACTTCTGTGATTGTTCGCAGACTCTTGCAGAGTGGCAAAGAATCTGAGTCGCCCAACAGGCATGTTCCCAGCCAAGGCTGAGCAAGGCGACGCTCTGCCTTCTTGTTTCAGCTCTTGTACTGTACTGAAGTGTCCTTTTCATGCTATATTTAGTGCCTCATTTTTCAATTTTTTCCTTTTTGGTGGTGGTTTCGCTGTTTAAAATGGCCCCCGAGTGTAGTGCTGAAGCGCTGTCTAGCATTCCTAAGTGTCAGAAGGTTGTGATGTGCCTGATGGAGAAACGTGTGTTAGAGAAGCTTTGTTTAGGCATGACTCGCAGTGCCATTGGCTGTGTTCAGTGCTCAGGAACCAGCAATATATATTAAATACGGTGCCTTCAAACAAAAACCCACCCAGAACAAGGTTATATATTTGATCAGTTGACTAAACATTGCAACCAAAGACTTGCAGGAACCTAGCCCTGTATTTCCCCTAGGGGCAATGTTCTGTATTCACTAATTCAGTATTCTTTATAGAACGTAAGTACCGAAAATAGAGAATTAACTCTATATAGTCTTAGCTTATCTCCAAGTTCTGGCAAGGGGACAACAAAGAAGCAAGAAACCAACAGCTGCTGTCCTTCCCCTAGCCAGCCTCCTACCCCCTCCCGTCTGTCCACTGGGTGCACGGGATCCACCCGAGCCACACATCAGACCATGTCACGGGCACCTGCCTAAGTATGAATGTAAGAATGTCTCGGTTAAGTCCAAGGATGTCAGCTGGGCATGGGCAGCGATCTATGAGCCGGCCTCTGCTCGCCTCGCCTCTTTCTCCCTTTCTGCTTCTTTCTGCCTCACGCTCTAAGCCCTCACCAGCTGTCCAGATCAAAGGCACCTTTCACAGGCAAGCCTCACATCCCGGCCTCTGCCCACCCAGTCCCCCCCTCACCTGCTCCCGGTCAAGTCTTAATCACACCTTAGATTTAGCTCAGATTTAGATTTAGCTTCTCCAGAAAACCCAGCCTGACCAGAATGCCCTATTCCCACCCTCCACCCCTAAAGTGGGTACCTACCGGTCCTCGATGTGTTTCTGAGCTCTCAACCACTTCCCCAGTCCAGTTCACTGAAATCATCTGGTTGGGTCCCTGCCTCCCCCACTGCGCTGGGAGCCCCTTGGAGCAGAAGCAGTGTCTTCATAATTTGGGTGTCTCCCCAGCCCCTAGCCCAGTGCCCAGCACACCAGGGCACTCAAACTCCTGGTGGAGGTCGCCATGCCCACCCTCTTCAACCACCCCCACCCCCGGTGAGGCCAGAGGGCTGACAAGACAGGCCGCATAAACGACACCCCACAGCTCCCTCCATGCCCCTGCAGCCCTTTAATTTAAGAGATCCCAGCCATTTGCTTGTGCTCCCTGGAGATTTGAACATCGCCTCCTCTCAGCAGCACAACTTCACAGCCAGGGACCCCAGGCCATCAGCGCCCACTCCCGGGTCCTGCAGCACCGACTCCCGCAGGGAAAAACTCATTGCATTCACATCAGCTTCCCCCAGCAATAGGTGAGGCCTCCAGAAACCTCCCCCAAACGCTGATTAATGGGCAGGAGCGGGCCTTGCGCACCTCATTATGCACATAGCTGCAATGAAACCATCTTTCCTTTACAGTTTGTGCAGGACATAAAAGTGGGAAACAGCCCGGCCTTCAGAGGGAACACGCCATGAATACCGAAGAAGCTCGGGTTGTGAATCCAGCACCATTAGTCTTAGGGAGGCACCCCAGCTTGGACCCCCAGAAGGAGATTCCTCTTGCTACCCATTTCTCATTTCAAATTGCCCATAGAGCCACCATATCTGCCACCCATGAATTATTTGATATTTTGAAGAGGAAAGTAAACAATATAAAAAATCAGCAGAACTTGGGGGATCTATAAATTCTTAGCAAGTTATTTTCGGAGTAAGGAAAGCTGATTCATATGGCACTTTACTTCCCAAGACTAATTTTGTTTGCTTCTCTCTTTTATTAATAGAAGGTAAGCACTCTGGAAAGATCATATTGTCGTCCTCTACAGGACCCACCAAGGGGATCCCAGACCCACGGCCCGTGTTTTAAGGTTTATCCCCAAAGATATTCATGGAGCAAACATGGCACTAGAACATGTCAGGTGAGCAGGGAGAAAGGACACACACTCCCTTTTCTTCTTAAAGGCCAGCATTGCATTGCTAGTGTAGACTGATAAAGAACAAAATGTATCATAGCTACCCTCTTAATTTTCTCAGAAAAACGTATTAAAATATGAAAAGCAGCCCCCATGTTTCCCCATTTTGTATTTTATACAAATTAATGAGGTCTTACTGTCGTCATTTTCATGGTGGTTTTTAAGATATCTCCTTATCACTGATGTTCATTAGTTTCACCACAATGTGTCCACATGTGGATTTTTGTTTTTATTTATTCTGCTTGGGACTCTGAGGTCAATTTCAACAGAAGGGTTGATGTCTTTCTTTATTCCTTCAGTCATCATTTCTTTCAAGTGTGCCTTTCCCTCATCCTCTCTATCTTTTACTTCCAAAACTCCCATTAGACACATATTGGGCCTTCTCGTTTGTATTTTCCATTCTTACTTCTCTGAGCTACAGTCTGATCTCCTCAACACTATAGCTTCAGGAGTGCCTCTACTCTTTTGTTTAACCCATCTGTTAGGAGTTGGGGTTTTTTTTAGTTTCAAATACTATGAATTTTTATTTCTAGAATTTCTAATTGATTCTTTTTTTTAACTTCCTGTTTCTCCCCATTATGGCCTAGTCACGTCTTATGGATCCTATTTCTTATTTCATCTCTTCGAACATTTTAAACAGATTTGGTCTAATCTTCTCAGGTTGCTCTATGAGTGATAGTTCCTTAGATGTGAACTCTCCCTTTCACAGCATTCGTTGCTCATCTCTAGTGGTGGGTTTTCTCGTCCTTGTCTAAGAGCTTGTCTTCATCCGGAGTCCCCGGGTCTTTTCCATGGGAATTCCTCCTCCGCCCTGTGATGTGGAAGCATCTAGGCTGGGTCGTCTCATGCTTCCCTCTGATAGAGCCCTAAGGAGCCCTCCAGGGTCCTGGATCAAATTCATGCCAGATTCTCAGCTCAGGGTTTCTGTCCACATGGGATAGGGCAGGTTTTGGTCTCAGATCTATCTACAGTTTAAGCCTGGCATCCCACTTTCTTGCAGGAAATTCCCTTTATAGCTACAGCACAGGGAACATGCCGGCCCCTGGTTCAGTGGGTGGGATTCCAGTTTATACTGACAGGAAGGGCAGCGCCTTCTAGCTCCCAGGAAACCTAAGTCCAGCTCCCCAAGACCTGTGACAAGCCCATTCCTTATGGTAGATATGCCAGGGGGACCCCTCAGCTTCAACTCTGAATTTCATCTTCATTTCTGGCACCTGGAAGTCTCCCCAGCTTGCCTTCGGTCCCAGTGTGTCTTTTGGTGCTGTTACATTTTACCCGATACTTCTATGGGTTTAGAGTGAGAAGGGAGGTTTGTCCACACCTGCCTCGTCTGCCTCTTGCCTGGAGTCTTACTGTCCTTTTTTTCTCCTCCTGAGGGAACTGTGTTCTTGACTAATGCTCACCAAGACAATCCCAGACATAACTGCGCCTCCTCAAATACCTCCAGCACGTGGCCAATATATGCCACCTACTCAGACAGTAAGAAAGTGGCTACAAAAGAATGCCCAGCCCAGCACACGGGGCCACCTTACATCTCAGGGATTTCGGAAGTTCCCGAAACAATTTTGCCTGGATATTCCAAAAACTTGGAAACCAAGATTTGACCGAGTTTGACTTTTTCAAAAGATAGACTGCTTTATGTCATCTCAGACCAATTAAGGAGCCAGACCAAGATGAAGATCTCTCTGCTCCCTTGTTGGGTGGCCAGCCCATGAGCTACTGGCCTCACCCCACACCTAAGGTCCCCCCTAGAGCCTTTCCATTAGCTTCTCCCACCTGCAGCACCAAGTCTAGAGAGAAGAGATAAGGAAGGGGGGGATGGAAAAGGGGCAGGGGAGTGGCAAAGGGGAACCTCCCAGGAGCAGGAGAAGCAGAAACTCAAACCAAATCTCGAGAGCGGGTGACGAGCAACTTGCAATACACGCTCTGCTGACTGTCCCCAAGGAGCAGTTCTGGTCTCCTCCCCTGACTGGGGTAGAGAAGAGGCCACACTCTGGAGACCTGAATTTGAAATGAAACTTTGCAGCTCACCAGCTAGTCACTTCCTCCCCTCCCTGAGTCTATGGGGACAAATATTATAGCGGTTTCATGGGCCTCTCGTGCAGATTAAACTGCTAGCTGAGCGGCAGTCGGCAGTGCTGTTAATAACAAACTTCAAGTGCCAAACCCCAGAAATAAATTGCCCCCAGCTGGGTCTCAGCACCTCCCTCCCCATTTTATAGAGAAGGAGAATACAGGTCTCCTAAAAGTGCACCATTCAAAAACATATCCTCACTGTTCTACTCCAAATGGGTAGGGTTTGTCGAAACAGCGTGATTGTGGTAGAATTGACAGCCAATAAACTGCATGCATTTAGGAGGCGCAGGTGGTAAGTGCTGACATGTGTAGACACCTGCGAAGCTGCCACAACCAAGACAGTGAACATTTCCAGAGCCCCTGAGCTTCCTCCTGCCCCGCTCCCTCCAGTGATGGCTGGGTTTCGGTTATAACAAGAACTCTACTAAGAGAAGGAAAGAGAGAGGTGGACAGGTAACGAGGGGGAGAGAGAAGAGTAGAAAGGGAAGCGAGAGAGCCACGGGGGGGTCTCGAGAGGAGCAGGGAGACCGGGGAAATCGCTCAGGAAGGGAACAGAGGGAGACAAAGCGGGAAGCGGAGAACACGAGCGTCCACCTGTCCACTTCCCCTCGGGGCCCTGGAGGAGGCACCTCTATTCCCGGTGCCTCAAGACTCCCCGCTCGGGTGCGGGGCTCCATCCGGCAGGGACCGGGCCGCGCCTTCCTGCTCTATAGCACCGTCCCATTTTTCACTGCCAAGGCCCTGCCAGAGCACAATTCATCACAGCCACGTTCAGAAACCCCCCGCGTCAAGGCAGAGCGATTCTGCTTGGCCGGGACTCGACGGGCCTGGAGGGGGTTCTCAGAGACCCCCTGAGACTGGTCTCCTCTGCTGCCACAGCCACCATGCCCCCCACCTCTGGGGGTTGGGGGTGCAGGGACTCCCTCCTCAGCCAGAGCTCAGGGGAGGGCCAACCTCAGGCCCCAGCAGCCGCGGCCGGAAGCTGGCAGGGAGCAGGGCGGGTGGGCCCAGGGCAGGAGCTCCGCCTGCTCTGCTGTGCGACAGCCTGGGGGAGCGAGGCGAGGAGGACAACCCCGGGCTGCGTCTTGCAGCCGTGGCCGGCCCCAGCCCGTCCCTAGCCCTGGCTGCTGTGCTTCCCTGTGCCCGGCTCAAGGCCAGGCTCATGGTTTGCAGCCCCAACGCTCAGCCCCTGCCATTGAGACAGATGCAGGGTGCACGTCCCACAGCAGCTCAGAGGGTCCTAACCCCCAAGCCTCGGGGGAGGTGGGGCAGCGTAGGAGACTGCCTATCATCTGTCTTCTACCAACCATCCATCCATCCATCTCCCTCTCCCTCTCTAACACCTCTGTGTGTTTTGGAATATACTCCTAGCCCTAATTGCCTCCAATTTATACTCCTGATTATAGAACGAATTACTTCAGAACTCAGGGCAGAATTGCCTGTCATAAACGACAGAACATTTTTCAGCACATGATCCTGATGCGATCGTGCCATCGTGGCTTGCCTAGAAAAACAGGCAGACTGGCACTGGCTTCAGCCAAGCCCCAAAGAGTCCCCGAATGAGGAAACCATCAATATTTGCCACTCTGGGGTTTGAGCCTAAATTACTTCTGGAATCACAAACACCACACTGGGAAAGGAGGAGGAAAGCGAGCTGTTCACTTCCAAGGGTCTATTGCAAAAAAAAATATCCACAGACGCCAGAGTTAGGGAGACTCTAGGTGTCACCGAGCTGGTGTGTCGGGGGTGGCCCAGGACACGGAGACTGGAACACAGTAGGGTTGGATTTCTCCAGGAAACTGATCTTAGGGTCAATGTCAAAGGGCTCACCGTGTTTCTATGTTTTTGTTTCCCATCTTAATGAAAAATATTACCATGTGCACACAGTAGCAGAGCAAGCAGACTGGCTTATGGATATATCATTTAACTTGCTGATATCTTGCACGCTGGCAGTGACACGGTTTCCCTCTGGGAAGCTGGAAGGGCATCTGGGACCCCAGTCCTGAGTCTCTCCTGCCATTCCCACACCAGTGCATTGCCACTGAGGTCCTGCACGGCTGTGAGCCCCGGAAGCCTGAGTGCCTCCTTCCCAAGCAGGGCACCCTGCTGCACTTACACTCTGCCTCAAAGCCTTCCCCACCCAGCCTTACCCCTCTGAAGGTCTTGCCTGCCAATCAGCAGGCAGCGCTCGGAGGGACCCACCCCTGAACATCCTCAACACACCTTTACAGAAACCTTCCAGGTGAAGACGAAGACTTGGATCTTTGGAGTCACCTGGCTCACCCCCGTCTCCAGCCAGATCAACACCTCAATATGCCAGCCAGAGACCCACCCGAGTCCACAGCTCCTGGGGAAAAAGGAGTTGAAGCAGCAAGAAACATCAAGGCTGGCCGGGGACTACCCTGCTGGCCGGGCCCCTCTTGCCAGCGATGACGGCAGCGCAGGATGGAGGCATCTGCTCAGCCCCCTGCCCTCTCTTGCCAGCGTGGCCAGACGCCCTGATGCAGGAGGAGATGGTCTTCTCAGATTCCAGAGGGGCCTAGGGTTTTCTAGAAGGCTTTGCATCCCCAGGGCCTTCGCTTCTGAGCCCCCAGGATGCTTGCCTACTGCTGAATGCAGAGCCAGGGCACTGGGTCAGCCAGCAAACCCAGCTTTCTGGGGGTAAAATGACAATGGATGAGGCTAGAAGCTTTAATGACTGGGAAGGAAACGGATGGGCATTAAAAGCAAGAAATTACCCCAAAAATGGTTTTGACCCCAGCATCAGGAAACAAATCTTCACTGGCACGTACACACTGTGTTGTTACTATGGTTTTGCGATGGGAAGGAAAGAAAAGGCTGCTTTTTGTTACTGAGACCATATTGTTAGCCACTGACGTCAACAAAAGCGGTCTTTTCCTGAGAATTTCTTTTTGTCAGTCTCGTATAATTGCAATTATCAATTTGGAAGGGGGCGGATATGGAAGGATAGGGATGTGTGGATAATCACTACGGAGCTCCCTCCAGATGGGGAAGAGTCCTGCGGGAACCCCAGGCCCACCTGCTCATACAGTGATGCAGTGGGCTTCCTCCTCAGTGCAAGCCCAGAGAGAGCAGAGCTCCACGCCCCCACGTCGAGGGCGCCGTGAATGCCAAGCAGGTCCCACGCCTACCCGCTCTCCTGGAGCCGCCGTCCGCTGTCCCCACCCTTTCTCGCTCGTGAATCCCAGCTGAGGTCATAAACAAGTCTGCCTTCCGACCCAGGAGTCCAGAGACGGGTCCCGACCCCAGCTCCTGCTGGCCGCCGGCGGCACGCAGAGCCCGGGCACCGCACGACGACACACGCGGGGGCTGTGGACGAGGGAACGCCGTCATCGCGCCGTCCTCCACAGAGGACGCTTCCCAGACTGTTGAAAAGCCTCGCTGTCCAGGCTCCGGACTCTGAGCAGCCCAAGATACTCACGAATACGCAGGGGAGAAAAGGCGCCTTCCAGTGCGCTCCTCGCTGCCTCGCCGTCCTTAGGGCGGCCTTAACGGAGCAGCAGCCCGGAGGCCGGAGGCTGAGTCACAGCGCCAGCGGGCCGTGCTCCCTCTCAGTGCGGGCGGCTCCTCCTGGCCTCTCCCAGCTTCCAGTGGTGGCCGCAGTCCCCGGCGTCCCCTGGCCTGTGGACACAGCTCTCCAGCCACTGCCGCCTCCAAATCCTTCTCCCTATGTGTCTGTACCCAGATTAGTTAGGACACTAACTAATTACATCTGCAAAGACCCTATTTTCAAATAAGGCCACCTTCAGGGGTGCTGGGGTGAGGACTTCAACATATCTTTTTGGGGAACGCAATTCTACCCCAGCACCCCCGCTCTCAGCTTCCGCTGGGAGGCACAAGAGCATAGGGGTCAGGCTCAGGCACCAGCCCCCTTGGCCCATGCTTCTGGGACACAGGGACGTGGAGTCCTGGGGACGCTCATCTGCAGGAACAAGAAACTGGTGACCACAGGAAAGGAGGCAGAAGAAAAAGGAAAGACCACGGTAACAGCTGGTCCCTTCCTTCCCTGACCATTTAAATAAACATAAAGACCTCACACAGTATCTCCAAGTCCTACGACACAAAGACTCAACTTCAAAACTGACCCTTCAGAGGCACCTAAGTGAACGTTCATAGGCACAAGAAGCAGGGACTTTACATTTTACAAAGAACGAAAATCAGTTCATTGGAAAACCCTTCATGGCTGAGTTTGTATGCATGTGAGTGTATAATCTGAGATCCTCTGGTCATAAAATCATACTATCTTAAAAGATTGAAGAGGCTGCAGAAACATGTCTCAGTTTCATCATTTAACAGATGGGTACAAAATAAGGTAAAGGAAAGAAAGACCAGAGAGGGGAAGCAACTTACGTAAGGTCACACAGCTGGGACTGGCAGGGCAAGATCTAAACCCAGGTCTGCCATCCCCCCAGTCTGGAGGTCAGGCTGCTGCCGTGTCGACCGTCCCCGGGAGCCGCCGGGAGGTGCTGGGGTGTGGAATGGCTCAGACACGGGAGCTCCTTTGGCACCTTGCGGGACCCTGGCGTTTTCCTTCTGTACCTGAGTTGTCAACTACAGATGATGGGGTGTGGGATAAGGGGAAGGATGCAGGGGGACCCTGCGACACAGCCTGGGAGAGGCTTACAAAAAAGAGAGAGGGAGGTGGGTAGGCTGATAGAAAGGAGGCCCTGCTGTCAGTGTACCTTGACTTCTCTCTCCTCCTAACAGAATGCAGGGGAATCTTAAGTATTTTGAATCCAGGAAAAGAAGGGTTATGTTTATTAGAAAATTTTCAGGGTAGAGGAAATACCAACATGCTGTAAAGTTAATTCCACTTTCTGGGCAGTGCCTGTGGCTTACTCACAGCCCAATGCCTACCATTTGTGTGACGCTCAGAGGGTTACCAAGAATTCCAGTGGAGGGTGAGGACTGTGGCTACCCACACAAACACAGGGATGCTCCTCTACCACAAGGTGTTACTATGGTGGTACATGGAAAATGCAACTAAGGTAACTCATGGACTGTAGTTAACAGTCATATTGTATGATTTTTGCAGCAGTGGCAAAGAAGGTGCTATGTTAATGCTAAGGATCAACAACGGGGTACAGGGAGGTGCGGGATCTTTCCTTTTGGAGTCATGAAAACATTCTAAAGTGACTGAGCTGATGCCTGCACAACTCTGATGAAAGTGAGAGCCACCGAGTGTGCACACTGGGAGGACTGTACAAGGCAGGGGGCCATATAGCACAGTGAGCCCCGTTGCGGAAGATGGACTGTGGTCAACGGTGCAATTATGAGAACGTTCTCCCATGAACTATGACAAACACACAACACTAACACTTGGTGTTAATAATAGGGTAGTTTGTGGGAAAAAGACACCAAATATCACCAGGGGGTATGGATAGCAGTAATGTGACGGTGACGTTCCTTCGGCATTTGTAGCAAATGGGTCACAACGACGTAAGGTGCTGTGGTGGGGTGGGGGGCGGGAATCCTGCATGGCATGCCTGACTGTTTTGTTAACTCACAGCTTCTCAAATAAAAATAAATTTTAAAAATGAATCAGACACTGGCCCTGCCCTCCTGGGCCACATGTACAAAATGAGGTAAACTTTGCCAAGAGATGGTGCAAATAAAGGGGATGGAGTACTGCTCGGCAGCAAAGGGAATGCGCTCTCGACACATGCAGCCACCTGGACGTGCTGAGTGAAAGAAGCCAGTCTCCATAGACTGGAGCCTGTGTGATCCCACTGATGTGCATTCTCAGCAAGACAGCATGTCCGTGGTGGCACGGGGGGACTGCAGGAGGGCTGCACAAAGGAGCTTTTGGGGGTGACAGAGCTGCTCTGTATCCTGCTTGTGCTGGCGGCTCCACAAATCAACACCAGTGTGAGAACTCAAAAGACCACACACCGCAAAGAAGTTGATTTTATTGAATGATCATTTTTAAATAAAATTTTTAAAAATTGAATACTGTGTGCTTCTGGAGAGGCAGATAACGTCCAGCTGCGGCCCCATCACAAGACCCGTGGCCAGACCCTTAAGTGAGGACAGGATTAGGACATGGGAGCAATGCAACGTCCCAGGCAGAGAGCAAGGCGTGCAGAGGCGGGAACTGGGTGGAGATGCCAGTAGCTTCACCCTTTGAAAGGGAGGGAGGAGGCAGGGAGAGGAGCTGCAGGTGAGGCGGGGAACCCAGCTGCTAACACATCCTATTTACCTTGCTTCCACAAAACGGTTAAGTGCCATGAGGACAACACAGAGGAATAGCCCAGGAGGTGCAAACCTCTTCAAAGATTAGAAACCTTGACACTTCAGAGGCGCAGGTCCATCTGAGAAGACCAGGAGGGAGGGTAGAACCTGACAGACCCCTGGCATCTGCTCTGAGGAGGAATCCAATCCTCTAATTTTCAAAAATTTCTTAATTTAATAGGATCAGAGACTATCAGAGCTGGAAGAAAATTCCCAGATTATCTAGCCTGTAGTTTTTGAGTCAAGGAGCCTTTAAGAATCTAAAAAGAAGGGAAAAAAAAGAGCTCTATACTCTTTCTCCAGAAAAAGACACAGAGACCCAACCATGCAAACAATTTCCAGACATTCGTAAACTCCCTGGAGCTCACCCCTGGCTATTCTGGGGGTCTTGGACTGGGAGGGGGTCTTAGACTGGGAGGGGGTCTCCAATGGAGATTCCCGGACATGAGACCCTGCTAGGCCCGCTTCCCAGGTCTCCAGGCCCACCCGGAAGCGTTCAGCGCTGCCACTTTTGAGGGATCTGCCTTTCCAGAACAGAGTCAGAGGTGGAGTTACTAGAAACAATTAGAGGCTCGGTGGCAGGGCACGGCACTTGCACTTTGTTTTGCTGCATTAAAACTGGAGACCTAGAGTTCGGCTTTAGCTACAGAAGAGCTCATTTGTGCCCAGCCCGGGCTCCGTCCCTGCAGCCACTCTGCCTTGTCACGGCAAATGTCTAAGAGGGTGAGCTGGCGCAGGAAGCAAAAATTAGTTGCCGTTTCTAGAGGGCGTTGGGATTCCCAGGAAAAGGGAGCTGTTTGCATATTGTTCACAGCTGACTGAATCTCCATCCCCCTCAGGCCTCCGGGGCTATTTATAGCCTCACACCCAAAACACAAACTGTTGTTTGCAGCTTTCCCAAGGCCCGGCCCGAGGCTCCATTTCAGATTTCCAATCGGGCAAGAACCAGGGCCAGGGGGGCGGTCTGGACGCCTGGACGCCGGCGCTGGCAGCAAACCCCGGCCTTGCGGGCCGCACTGAGGCCTCTGCGGGCGAGGGCGCCTTCCACGGGCACCCGTGCCCCAGCCCCCAGCCCCTCGGTGAGCCGGGAGGCCCTGGGAACCCGCACTGGGCCGGCAGTCCCGCTTGGTCTATTTTAAGAGCTGTATTTTTAGGGCGAGCAAACACCCTGGGCGTCTAAGCCAAGCTCGCCCCTCCAGTGCCACGCTTCCTCGGCCTCTGACTTCGTAGGATGCTTTCCGTAAGAGGAGCCCCGAGGAGGGGGCGTCCTGGGTGGTGTGGGGCCCAGAGAGCAGGGATCCTGCCAACTCCTGGAAGCTGGGAATTGCCCCCCGGCCCCGCTCCAGGAACACGCAGCTTAGAGAGGCCCCAAGCACACCTGGGGCTCTGTGTCGGGTTCCCACCGCCCACCTCGGACACACCAGGCCCACCTCTGGGCCTCGCTCTGCTCATCTGGACAGTGGCAGCCGCCGGCCTCGTGGGGTTACTGCGAGGACGTGAGATGGTGCAGCCAAGCCACTTAGCGCGTCCGACAGTGAGGGGCAGCCGTGCCGAGAGCAGCGTCGAGCGGGTCCAGCAATCTGTTATCTATGGGGACGAGCACAGGGGCTCCGGGGCCTTCCTCTTGGCTCTTTCCTCCAGGCCGCGGCCGCTGGGCCTCAGTCCTCGCGGCGATCTCCCGCCTGCTCCATGCCCTCAGCCAGGCCCCCACTGGTCATCCCCTACATGCGCCTCCCCGCAGGCCGGTCCCCCCTCCACGACGCCACCTGGGTGAACAACCTCAAACAAACCACGTCGCCTTGCCGGGGACCTTCAGAACATCCCCCTCTCCCCGGGATAAAATGCAACCTCTTTAGCCTCGCAGGCAAACGAGGCTCACTCAGGCCCTGACCCGGGGCTGCATTTCCAACCTGCCTCTCCAGGCACTGTCCCTTCTGCCCTCAGCGAAATGTCTGCTGGAGGTCCTGAAGCCCACCGTGCAAGTGAGAGCGATGAAGCAAGACGGGAACAGAGTGTCAGGAGGATATGAAGAGGGTGGACGTAAGAAGTGAGCGTGGCATTTCACCAGGGTAAGGGCGAAGGGAGGGGTGTAGGGTCAGGATGCAGGCTCAGAATGTCTGTCGGGAAGATCAGGATGTGAGGTTGGGGAGAGGGTCAGGAAGTGGTATCAGGGAGGGGCTCCGTGGTTTGTACTCTGAGTGGCATCAGGGATTTCTCGAGCCCTGGGACTCGGAGGAGTGAGCTGCAGGGGCAAGACATGGTATTTGGAGAGTGGAGTGTCTGGAAGTTGAGAATTTGGAGGAGCTGTAATTACTGGTAATAGCAAAGTCACAGTCCATACGTAATTACCAAGTGTCCACCCCACCAGCCTCTGGGCTGAACGCTGGGGATTCACCAGCGAGAGGGCGGATGGGGTCTCCCACCTCGTGGCACTTACCTTCTAGTTAGGGAAATGACCAAGGAGGATAGGAACATGTTAATAAAATAGCTACAAAGCGTGATAAAAGCTAGGAGGGAAGGAAACAAGGGCTGAGCTAGAGGACTGGACAGGGGCTTATTTGACAGCAAATGTCCAGGGCATCCTCTCGAGGAGGATCCAAGCATGTGTGAGGCCCACGGAGAGGAAGCACCTGTGTTCAAGGTATGAGTGAAGGTCAAGATACCTGCAGAATCGAGGGACCAGTGGTGGTGAGGATGATGGGAAGGAGCTTGTAGTCTGCGGTGAGGGGTCTAGAAACCTGTTCTAAAGGCAAAGAGAACATCTGAAGGGTTTTGTGTAGCAAAGTACAACCCAAACTGGACAGTCTAACCACCAGTCTGACCACAACACTAGTAAGACCCGCCTCAAAGACTGCGGCGGCTCCTCCGGAAGCGACAGAAGTCAGGAAACAGCCCCCAGTGGCATCTGGATGCACAGCTGTTGGGTGTTTGGAGCTAGAGCTTTTGCCCCGACCACCAGGACTGGGCAGCAGGAAGCATCCTCAGCTGGCGGCCAGCACCTGGGCCCAGGTGTTCACGCGGCATCACGCCCAGTCGCTGCACGTTGGCCCACCTGAGCAGGTGGAAGGTACCAGGTGAGAGCTTTTCCCATTACTTGCTCCATCCACAGGGCTTCTTCTGAAATGGAAGGGGGCGGATAGGGAGACTGAGGGCAAGAAGCTATTAGTAAGAGATCTCGCTACTGGGAAGCTTGCAAAAAGGAAGGCTGGGGGAGAGTGGGGGGAGTGGGGGGCAACAAGAATAGCTAACATGCCAAGAGCCTCTGTTATGCGCCAGGCCCTATTCCACATGCTCGCCTTTCCTTGTCTCTTGGACGCTTAGGCTAAGTTTTATTTCCATTTTACAGATAATGAAACAGGGCGTCGCATTAAGTAACTGAGCCTGTCACTCAGCAGGGGGACAGTAGGAGCTGAGATTTGAACTCAGGTCTTTCTGGTTCCAAGGGCCATTTGCCAAACAACTAGGCTAATGAAGCTGGAAAGCAGGTTGGCTGTTTTGTGAAAAGGTCTCCTGGCCTCCTGGAGGAAGTGACACCTGAGCCCAGGACCCATGGTCACCGAGCACAGCAGAGTCGGCCAAAGTGGCAGGAGAGAGCAGGAGGCCTGAGCTCTGGACATAAGAGAAGCTGCCGCGCCGAGATCTGGCCCTGACTCTGACACTGCCTGGCAGTGTGTCTTCCAGCAAGTCAGAGTTCCCAAAAGGCTGCAGCCCAGGAATGAGGACAGGAGGGGAGGCAGAGGCCACACGATGCCATGAGCCAGGGCTTGGCACTCGCCACCTGATTCAGGGCACCAGGCACAAAGCAGAACCCACCCGCAGCTTCACAAACCATGGTGACCAGGCTCCACACTGGCCACCAACTTGTGAGCTATGTCTTGGCCATGAAGTAAACCCCTGGGTAGAGCCTGGACCAGAGGTCCAGAGGCCACCTACACGGTGCACTGGCTCCTGGAACTTCTCCCCTTCAGCTCTCAGCTAACGGCCCCTGGAGGAGGAGCTCAGCCGTCTCCAAGGCCTCGCTGACAACCTCTACAGGCAGCCATGGCAGAAGGGTACCCAGCAGCAAAACCCAACCAGCAGCCCAGGCAGCACAGGGGAGGGACAGAAGGATGAGGGCCGACACTCGTGGCCATGGCAAAGTATGTGCGCAAAAGAGAGGAGGAACTTGGGGAAATCTCACCCTGAAACTCTGCTTGTCCCCGTCACAGCCCCACTCCACTGTACGGGCGGTGCCAGCAGGGAAAGCATGGCCAAAGATGCGGAGCCATGCCTGCCCCTGCCACCTGACTCGGGGAAGAGAAGAAGATGCCTCGTAGAAAGCAAAACCATAGAGGAGGAAGGAGCCTCAGCAATCCTAGCCACCTGCCCATGGGGAAGCCGAGGCGTAGAGAGGGGCAGGCAGGGGCTTTCCCAGGCCCCCGAGCTGGAACCCAGCGCTCCCCTCTGCGATGCTCGAGCCTCGGATACTGGGGGCCAGAGGAAAAGTGGCCATCCCAGTCCTGGCCCCCAGAACCAGAACAGATGCCTCCCAGCAACGTTCCCCCAGGCCCTCCCTGGCCCCGGAGCTGAAGGGGCCCCAAGAGTCCTGGGTACAAGCACTCATTGCACTGATGAGAAAACCAAGCCGGAGAGAAGGGGCCTGTCCGAGGTCCTTGAAGCTGTATCCCCAGCCCTGAGCACCTCTGTGGGGAGGCCCCGATCTGCATCTTTATCAAGCCCTCCAGGAGACGCCCTGCAACCAGCTGGCACCACTGGCCAAAGAGGGAAGGGGGAGACTCCAGTTGGCACAACCATCACTCTGCTTCCTCTCACACACGTCCTGGCTCTGGCCTGCCCTGAAGGCGGAGCTGGGTGGCGCTGCCAGGCTCCTCCTGCCCGGAGCACTCCCCAGGGCAGTTGCATCTGTAGAGCACTCCCTAGACCCAGCCACCCCCCAGGCCCCCAGCCAGCCCTGACATTGCTGAGGCTGGGAGCTGCGAGCTGGGCCTTGCTGCCTGGAGGAGGAAGCAGGAAGGAAAGGAAGCCGTGAGGGAAGCACCAAGGCCAGCCTGGAGGGAAGCAGGAGCAGCCCAGAGAGACCCATGCTCCGGCTTCCACCCAGATCACTCCCCTCCCAAGGCTCATCCCAGGCCCTAGGCCGGGAGCAGAGGGCCCAGGCAGCAAACTGTAAGGGCCATTCCCATTATTCTGCAGCTTCCACGGGCCAGAGCCTGTATCGGGCGGTTGCAATGTAATCCCCAAATTGTGATCTCCAAGCTACAGATGAGGAGAGGGAGGAGGAAGAACCAAGACCCAGCGAGGCAAGTGAACTCAGCCCGGGTCACACCGCGGCAGGGCCCACGGTGAGCGCCAGCGAGGGGCCAGAGCCCTCCATGGGCTGGGCACCCCGGAAAGGCTTCCTTCCCGTCAGGCAGTCAGCAGCAAGCCTGAGGAGGCTGGGTGCTTGCCCTCGTTTGCTGGTCTTACCCTTAGGTCACTGAAAGCACAGAAATTCGGTTAAACATGTCATTCACTAAATAGCTCCAAAAGTTTTGGGCTCTACCTTAAGTGAGCAGAAAGTTCATTCTTTTCGTACTTGCTCAATAGTATGAAATAATCATCTTCGGTGAATATTTTACAGTTTGCATTTATTAGCAATCCAATCCCTATAGAGCTACTCGTAAGTCCCAGTGCCCTATGAGATTTAAACAATCAGGATGAAGCTGTTAACTTGTAAAAGTTCTACAGATTCGGTAGAGATACTGAGGTTAGAGCGTGCCCACATGCCACCTCACAGGGCTCACCGTAGCGGGTGCTGGAGACTCGGCTCCTCCCCTTCTGGAAGCTTCCAGCTGAGAAAGGCTGGACTCCTGCCCCACACAGAGCTGAGCTCATTCCCGCCCTGCCTCTCTTCTCCCACCTGGGGTCCCTTTCATGTCAATTAAATCAACCAACCATCCAGAGGCACCCTGGCCACCACCTAGGCCACCTCACACCTTTGCTCCTGGAATTCCTGTGAGCATTTCTTATGGACCCCGGGGGGTCCCGCAGAGTCCCCTCTGAGTCAAGGGGAGGGCCCCTTTCCCCATCTCTCCTATTCCCTAGACTGCCAAGGACAAGACAAAGCCTGCCCTCCGCAGCCCTGCCCACTCCTCACCCAGAGACACGCCCAGAACGAGGCAGGGTCCACGCCTCCCCAGCGAATCTCCCCTCGTGTGTCCTGGAAAGCAGCGGGTTCCACCCGGGCCTCCCCTCGAGTCCCCACCTGCACTCAGGGCTCGGCACTAATTGCACAGTATTTTGTTTTCCCGGTCCTACAAACTCTAGCTTGTTTCTGGCTCGATTCAATATCTTTAGGTACCTACTATACACACGGGCCTTTGGGGGGCGGGTGGGGTACTATGGACTGAGCCACTGGCCTCTCCCTTCGTGGAGGTTGTCACCCAGGAAGGAGGGGCGAGCAGGAGGGTGGAGGAGGGATGGAGGAGAGGCAGAAGCACAATTCTGCAGGGCCCAGGGGCGAGGGCTGTACAGCCAGGGGCAGCTGAACAGCCAGGCTGGAATGAAAGGGGGCTGAGACCCCACCCCAAGGAGGAGGAGGGTGTCCTAGGGTGTCTGAACGATTCCCTTGGGGCTTGCTAACAAATGAAGAACCCTGGGGGCAAGGTTCTGGCTCCCCAAGCAGGCAGCAAGCTCTTAGGGCCAGGCGGGAGCCTTCAGCGTCCTTAGCATCCCAGCGAGCCCCAGCGCAGGCGGCTTTGCCGCGGGGACCGGCCAGGGGCGCAGCCAGCAGGGGTAATGATGTCCTCCCGCTTGGGCCTCAGCTTTCATCGCAGGGTGGTCCTGATCTCATACACTCCAAGCCACCGTGGAAACACGGGCCCTTCTCCAGATACTGCCTCGTAGGTAAGATCCCAGGGGACAGGTCTTTTAGGATTTAGTAACAGGGCATCCCTCTTCTCAGAGTTGGTATGTTTCTTTCTAAACAAATAATTATGTGACTTCCTCACCTTCCTCTCTGGCCCATACCAGGGCCTTTGTGAAGTCATTTACAGTAATGTTATCAATGTTGTATTGTCCCCATCCCCCCCCTTTTTTTTTCACAAAATTTTCACTTCTATTTGGCAGCCTTCTTGAGAAAGTGTGTTTTAAGTGGGATATAAACCAAAGTAAATAAATAAACTCTCTGGCAAGGCAAAAACTCTAAAAAATTATATGATTTTTCAAATGTTTGATATCATAAAAAAAGGTTAAAGGAAAAAATCACAGAATGTGGAAGATGGAGACAAAGGAAAAAGAAAGCCTTGTGGCTCAGTGCCCTCAAAAGCCTCTGGGTGGATGGCTCGGGTGGGGACAGCCTTCCACGACAGGTCACAGCAAGTGTCTGGCGCTAACAGGTGGCCTGGGGGACGTCTCAACACTCAGACTTCCCGTCTGGTCGACCACAGCTGTGTTCGCTAGCTTGCCTCAGGGATTAGCACGTTTCTTCTCAGCAATATCAATGGCCTTATAATTAATAAGCTAATTTCTATACCAGGCCTTGGGGCAATTCTGAAAGCAGAACGTACAGTTTTTTCATCAAGTAAGCAATAAAGGAAATAAATCCTGCCACCCCCATTCAATAGAATTTCCAGGACTAATGCTACAAATCTGGTAAAATCCCACCACTTGGGTTTTTCTGTTCCCTCCTGTCTACTTTTGGGTATTTTCTAAATTTTCTCTAGGCATATATAGTTTACAATGGGAAAAAGTAAACTGTATTCTTGTAAATCTCTCCATCCAACAGATCTCACTATCCAAAATTTTAAGGACAAAGTTAGTAGTATCAGAAGATACCTCATTGCCCAAGGCAGGACTAGATACAAATCTGGAAAATTTTCAGACTCATACACTATGGTGAGGTCTAAGAAGCAATTCCCAGATTTTCTCCAAGTCAAGCTAAGCCCAGAACGACAGCAACTGGCACATCCTCCGCCCTCTTCTCCGTCCTTCCGAATACTCAGGCCCGGCCTTGGCCCCAGCGGTGCCTTCCCTGGCCTCCTTTGGTTCTTCCTCCAGCAGATTCCCCTGCCTGTCTGCTCAGCACCGTCTCCTAGACAGCAGTTTTCCAAAACAGCTATTGCTCCACATTTGGTAACGGAGCTATATCTGCTGGGACTCTGCAAAGGGCCGGTGTGTCGGTGCTTAGCGCATTATTTAGACTGACTCGCGGAACTAGCTCTAGCTGGAAGCACTTTTCCCCTTTCTTTCCTGCCGATGCCTTCTTGCCCTTCCGTTTAGAGGTCGCTGCCTGCCGGAAGCCTTCCCTGGCGCTGGGGGCTGGGCTGCATCCTTCCTGTGCACTCCTGCAGAGCCTGTCCTTCCCCGGTACGGTACACCAGCTGTTCTAATTGTCTGTGCACTACTCAGGCTTCCCCTTCACCCCCAGAGGAGAAGATCCATGACGGTGAAACCAGGCCCCACCTGACACAGTTGCCAAGTGTGTGCAAAAATATATGTATTTGTTGAAGAGGAAAAAGGAGAAAAGGGAGAATGCGGTGGGGGGGGGGATTTAACAAATTGGTTAGTGGATTGATTATTTCTTCCATAAAACTGGCCTTGGACCCCTAGGAGGCTCCAAAGGCCGTCCCTTCATTTTGCTAAGGACCTTCAAATGGGCATTTAGATCCGGCAGGCTTAGAGAGCCTGTCTGGAAAACTGGCCTGAGTATAACCTGATGGCCAAAAGCCTGGCTCCATGTTTGTCGTCTACAGATTTCTCAGGTGACATAAAGCAGATATAACACAATGTTCACAGTCCACCCAGGTGAAGGGTAGACAGGTGCTTATTACAGTCCTCCTGCGGCTGCTCTGTAGAATTAAAACTTTTCAAACTAAAAAAACTGAACAAACAGGCAAAAACTCAATTATAGTGTTAGAAGTCAGGAAAGTTGCTCTCTTTGGGAAGGAGGTGGGGTTGTGATTAGGAGGGAGTATGACAGGGGCTTCGGATGTGCTGGCCCGTCATACTTCTCAACGAGATGGTTTTCACACTTGCATTCACTTTGGGATAAATCACTGATCTGTACTTTCTGTTGGGTACACTTATGTGTATGTTTTATTTCACAATAAAAAGACTTACAGGGAAGCGGACATGGCTCAAATGGTTGGGCGTCCGTCTCCCATATGGAGGGACCTGGGTTCATTCCCTGGAACCTCCCGGTAAAATAAAAAAATAATAAAAAAAAATAAAAAGACTTACAAGTTTACAAAAGCAAGCAAAACACACATTTCTGAAGGCTCTGTGGGATCATGTGAACATTTCAGAAATAGGATGGGACCCCTGAGCTACACCCAGCTGATTGACCAGGCCATGTGGGCCATTCCTGGGTCAGCATTCCAGAATCCACTTGGGGGCAGCTGCCATCCCTTCCAACCCCGAAGAAACAGGTTCTCCAGCTGAGCTCCCAGCAGCTTCGCAGGGATGTCCAAATGCCATTGATACCAAACCCCCGTTTTTTCAAAAGAAGCAATAGCCTTGGCCTCTCTACTCCGTGGCAATTCTTCTCTCTTCAATAGACCATTTTTTACCATTAACTGGATGGCAGAACTTTGGTTTATAAGGTGATCCATCTAGAAAATAATGTAGAATCCACCATAATTCCCACTTCCTAAGCATGTTGGGCTATTTTTTATTTCAAGGAAAGCTGGGAAATCATTTCCTCTAAGTAGGCACATTGCTATGCTCAAACGGCTTATGTTTTAACGTAGCATTATAGCTTTGAGGGCCTAGCACAGCCCCTTTGGGGGGGGGTGTTAATTTTCAAAATGAAAATTATCATGATGAATAATCTAATAATCTATTATCTGACATTTGATCTCAGGCTTTGACTCACCTCTTACTCTCCTGGGACCAAAACCAGATACTCTGTAAAGCTGGATATTCCCCATTCTTCTCATCCTCAACCTATGAAAACGTGGGAGTATTTCTTGCTGGTATATGAACACCATTACTCCTTCTCGTAGAAACAATAACTTCCTCTAAAGTACTCATGTGGCCTCCCATGATTGTCTGTCTACCTGCATGAGTGATTACATAAAACTGAAGAAATTTGAGAGATTTCCCTTTATTTTGTTTTGCTGCCCCAGCCACAGTAATAAAATCCAGAAGCTCCTCTGCTCTAAGTGTGGGCTGGGACTCCATCAGCGCCTTCTCCAAGTTGGCAGTCCCGTCTAAAGCCAGGTGTTCTCAGCTGGACCACCTAATTACCCCGTCGCCTGCACCCACTTAGGAATCCCAGTCTGGTTTGCCCTGTCCCCACAGCTCCTTCTGAACCCCATGACTCTATGTTGAAAAATCACAATCAGAGAAAACTAACTCATCTTAATACGAACCTTTGCAGAGCACAATTAAGACAGCAAATCTGTTATTCCGAAGCCGAATCGAGGAAGTGTGATAGGTGTCATTATGCCAACTATTTCTGCCCCTCCCTCCTTGAGTTAGACCAGGGGTCCTCAGCTGGGCCGATTTTGCCTCCTAGGGAGCAGTGGACACATCTTTTATTTTCACAGCTGGGAGGGTGCTACTGGCATCTAGAGGATGAGGGCTGGGATGCTGCTAAACTTCCTACAAGGCCACAACAAAGACTAGTCCAACCCTGAATGTCACTAGTGCCGAGGTTGAGAATCCCTGAGTTAGATCACTAGCCATCGATAAGGTATTTTAGAAAGATGTGCCTTCAAAGAGTCACGGTGACTTGTATGTTTTATCCATGCACGCGCATCAGGTTCTCTGGGATGGAATGCTGGGGGTTATGGGCTTGGGGCGCACTTGGAAAGAAGCTATGACCACCAGGAGCCCACACAGCACCATCGAGGGAGTCGGGACCAACTACTGCATTTCCTGTTTTGCTAGAACCGCTGGTCTGTAGGTCGCAGTGCCTCTGGATTTCTGCAGGCAGCCAACAAAGGCCCCCAGACTATGCCTGTAAATTAGATGGAGCCAGGGGGCAGACGGTAATAGTCAAGGAGCTCCACCATTGGTTGAATAACCAAGCTCACAAAATATAGAACAATAGCTCCAAGTCAAGCTGGAGGGAGGCCTCCGGCAGCGTGGGACGTCTCTACCAAGGGCTTGCCTGGAGTCACGGGAAGTGCTCTTATGAAACCCTGGGAATAAAAGCAGTGAGAGGATGTTCTGGTGGGCTGAGGCACACTTCAAAGAGACCTCAGCGGGTTCATGGTAGCGTGAACCAGCTCTACAACAACAGCGGCAGCCTTAGACTTCTTCACAGCTTTCAAAGCACCTTTCACACCTGGCTATTCCATTCGCTCACTGTCACCATCCACAACACAGGTGGGTCTCCTGGCTCCAAATCCAGTGTCCTTTCTCTATTCCACCTTGCCGAGGGGATGTGCCAGAGCCTGCACCCAGGTTCAAAAATTCTCCCGGTTGAAGTGTAGAACAGGAAAGAGGGTCCATTTGAAAAAGGGTCTTAGTTGAGAGCAAATTCAAAAGGCTTTAATTAATTTGGCTGCATTCATACAAGGATAAAGTCAACAAAAAGGAAGGTGGCCATACCGTAACATTCTGCTCTGATCAGAAGCCAGGCTTGTGCCTACCACATTTAAAAGCAGCGCTGAAAACAAGAGCTCACTTGGGAGAAGATGATTAAGATAGCGAAGAATATCAAAATCACATCCTGTGACCAAGACATGAAAGAACAGGGGACATTTGGCTACTTAGAGACACCCCAGGTGGCCTGTGATGGCTGTACCCAATATCAGAAACGCTGTCATGCACAAGATGAAACCAAGGTCTCCTCTGTGGTCCCAGAGGACAGAGGCAGACCAGTGCGTATTCAGAGGGAATAAGTTAAACAGAAACAAGAACTTCCTCATCTACACCATTCAGAAACGGCAGGTCACCATGCAAAGTGGTGAGTCTCCAGCTTTGAAAACGTCCAGCCTGGATAGAGGAGAAGGGATTTGAGAGCAGGGTTAGTAAGTACATCATCTGTTCATCGAAAAATATGAATGAGAGCCCCTAGGTGCCAGGTGTTATTCCTGGTGGGCGCTAGGAGATATAGCAGCAAACAAAAAGACAAAAGCCCTGTCCTCACAGATCAGTGATTAGGAAGCGGTGGTGAAGTGCTCCAAAGACATGGGGTTTTCATGCTAATTAAGAACTCTGAACTGAGTTTTCACCCAAGACCACTACTCCCATATTCATGTCCTAAAAACTGAAAGAAATTAGATATATAACAACAGGACAATTGAAAATATTTCAGTGCACAACTAAAGGAAAGTATAGGGTTTCTCCTAGCTGCATGGTAGCCAGGTTCTCTGAAAGAGTAATTAATGAGACAAATATTAGAGACTCTGAGATCAAGAGGACTGTCACTTCTGACGTTCCTCTCTGCTCTATAAGAAAATGCCCATGATGTCCCACAAAGGTCCTTTCAGAAACAAACCTGACCCTTTTGAAACATGGACTAAAAGGCTCATTGGCAGCCCATCACTCAAAAAGAGAAGCCAGAATGGGGACAGTTAGCAGGCCACGGTGGGAAGAGAAGTAAACACATTAGTAAGGGGGCAAAAACACCCAAAGTCAGAGCCAAGAGAAGCCCAAGGAAAGGCCAGCAGGCATCTGCCAACACCCTCCACTCCCTTGGCCTCATAGGATATGAACACTTGCTAGCCGGGCCTGCTCCGAGGGATGTTGGGAGACTTCCAGACCGTCCATCATTTGCTCACCAGGTGTCTTCTCACAAAATATGCTCTTCAAGTCATCACTGTCCCTCCTCTAGAGCTTCCACCCACAGCACCGCCATTTCACGCCCATTCCTCTGACCCAGGGACCTTCAGAACAAAGCTAAAGGGAACTAGCAAGACAGTGAACAAGCCCAGGATGCTGGTCCCCGCTGCCAGTACAGCACTGGACATGCCTCGAAACAGAGGAAGGTGGACGGAAACTGAAAAAGGCGTGGTGAAACAAAAGACGATTGGGTCCCCCACTGGGTGCAGGCCTGGGAGGTGGAAGAGGAGCCAGCTACCGGGGTGAGCAGGGCTGCGAGGAAGCTTTCCAGTGGCAGGGCTCCACTCCACTGTGCCCTGGACGTTCATTTCCCATCCTGTCGCTAGATCCAGGACAGCAAGCGAGCAGAAGCGCCAACCCAGCACCCAGTGGCAGCTGCTGCGGGGAGCGCCCGGCTCAGGGGCGGGTCTGTAACAGCAGGATGGGCAGCCGGTGGCCCCTGGGCATCCATCCTCCTAGTCCAACAACAACCAGCCAAGGCTGGCAGCTCTTAGAGAAGAGTCTGCCAAGGAGAGATCGGCTGGGGTAGAGTCAGGTTGGGGGGACAGGGTCTGAAATCAGGGAATAATCAAGACCAGGCCTTAACACCAATGTTCTCCACCTTGAGGGGCACCCTGCCCCCTTCTCTAAAGACAACTCCATATATCCACATCAGGAAGAAGAACTAGTAGAGCAGAAGAAGAACAAGAATTCAAAATAAGCAAATAAATATCCCCAAAGAGATGAGGGAGCGTGTTGGGAACACAAAGTAGGAACAAGCTGTTTCAGAGGAGGACCACTTAGAAACACTGGGTATTAAAAAAAAAAAACCATAACAGGGGAAATAAATGAAAAACAGAGTCATTATTGATCATTTAGCAAATATTTATTGAGCACCCAGTACATGTCAGTCTCTGGGCGAGGTAAGGGGAAGACAGCAGAGAACAGGGCGACAGCAGGGCTGCCTTCATGGCCCTTACATTCTGGTGGGAGAGACGGATAATAAACAAGATGAAATGATAAAATGTGGTGTCTAGCAGATCGTGTGGGCGCCAAGGAGCCTTCTCCATGGAGAAGAGCAGGAAGTGGATTCTAAATGGAATGTTCTGGAATGGCCACACGGGGGAGAGGTCCTGGGACCCTGGGAGCCTCATGGTGACTGATGAGCCCAGCATCAAGGACAAAGCAATGGAAAATATTTTTAAATGAACAAATAAACACAAGGAGATATGGAGAAGAGAAGTAAAGTTGTCAACATCCATAAACCAGGAGACCCAGAAAGACAGTAACATAAATGAAGGGGCATAAATGAAAAACTAATAACCAAGAATTTCCCAGAATTAGAGATGTAAAAGACTCAAATTGAAAGTGTTTGCAAAGCGCCAAAGTGGGTAGATAAGATAGATAGAGGGGCATTATATGCTTCTGAAAGGAACAATAATTCAAGAAGATGGAATGATCATGCAAAGACATGCACCTTAGAATCTGGCCTCCAGAAATACAGGGTAACATCACACAGAGGACAAAAAAAAGAAAGAGATAAATCAAGACAGTGGGTTGGAGATTTTAACACACCCCTCACAGAAATGAATGGCTCAAGCACGTAAAAGCAAAAAGCAAAGATAAAGAGATTTATTAAGGTTGAACTAATAAATATATAGCGAATTCACCCAACAGAGCACACATAGAACATTCACAGAAACTAAACCTGCATTAGGACACAAAGGAAGCATCAGTAAATGCCAGAGAATCAACATTATACAAACCACATGGCCATACATAATAAACAAAAAACTATAACATAATAAAACAAAAAATCATTTACAAAAGGATTGCTCGCAAGTCCAATATATCTGGAAACTAAAAAACATTCTATTGATCCTTATTAAAGGGAAAATCATAAGAGAAATTTAAAAGTACTTAGAACACATAGCAAAATCATTATATGTCAAAAATTTATGGGACACAGGGCTTATGATCGACCAGGATGGTGGCATAAGATGCTCTGCCATTCCCTGCAGAATCTTTAAACAACCGGCAGAAACTGGCAAATCCATCTTCCTCAGAGCCCCAGAAAAGAGTTAAAGGGTTGCAGTAGCTGGGTGAATGCCAAATCAAGAAAACGCACCTTTAAAAAAGCGGAAGGAGAAGCTCGTGGCACCGTTGCTGGCCGCTCCCCCACCCCTCTATAGGACAGTGTGGAGACAGCCTACATTTCCCTGTGGGTCCCTGGCCCTGTTCCAGAGGGAGCAAAATAACCCCTATGTGCATACTGGGGTGCATGTATGTTGGTGCCAATCTATTGGGTGGGAATCTGAAAGACTAAATCAACAACCAGCAAGACCGCGGCAGAGTAAGGGGCTCCTGGAGTCAGCTCTTGCTACAGGGCAGTTAATCATCACCCAGAGCTACCTAAAGCAGGGGGCTTTTGTTTGTTTGGGGGCTCCAGGAGACCAGAAGAGCATCCTGCAACATCGTTGAGAGCGTAGAAGGAGCTGCCCATCTGCAGAGAAGATTCCTGAGCGGAGCCCCCCACGCCCCGGAGGCCGGTGCCCATCCTCCACTGGAGGCACCAGCCGCCTCAGGAGCTGTTCTGGGGCTGGAATTGGAAGCTCCATTTTCCAAAAACGGGGGAGGAAGAGATGATTAGGCACCTACTTCAGCTACTGACTAGTAAACTCGGCGGGCTAAAGTATAATCCTAACAGCTAAAGTTTGAACCTGTCCAAATAGGAAAGAGGCCAGTAGCTGCCATTTTGACTCCGCTCCCAGCATGAGGGGAAGCTGGGCTGACTGAAAATCACAGTGACAGTAGGGACTGGTTTCTCTCACCCAGATCGGTCTGCAGCCCTAGCCTAGGCTCCAGCCCCACCTCTGGCAGGGAGGAGGCTGGGGGGCCCTGCACCAGCCTCTCCGGGTAACTGCAGGTACATTTAGCTTGCACAGACCGAATAATCAGAAGTCAACTGGGGCAACTGTGGTCACTTTGGACCTGCATGGCATAGATTGCTGCCCACACCTGCAGCTCCATCCCCGCCCCAGGCAGGGGAGAAAGGGGTGTGAAGCTTCATCAGTCTCTCTGGGCAACTACAGTTGGATTATTCCACACGGCTGTGGCTCTGTCCTGACACCTGGCAAAGAAGAAAGTTGGGAGAAGCTTCATCAGTCCCTGGGACAATCAGGGCAGCTTGAGCCTCCACAGCTTGCAGCATCAACTACATCCTTGGCTCCTACTACACAACCAGCAAAGGAGAAAAGGGCAAGAAAGTCCTAAATTAAAGAGAGAAACTGCACCCAGAATAAATACATCTAGTAAGCCAGATGCCAAGACACCAACAAAAAATTACAATCTACAACAGGAAACAGGAAGATATGGCCCAGTTAAAGGAACAAGATAAGCCTCCAAATGACATAAAGAGTTGATACAACTAATTATAGATGTTCAAACAATATTCCTTAATAAATTCAATGAGATGGCTAAAGAGATTAAGGATATTAAGAAGACATTGGATGAGCACAAAGAAGAATTTGAAAGTATACATAGAAAAATAGCTGATCTTATGGGAATGAAAGGTGCAATAAATGAAATTTAAAATACACTGAAATCATATAATAGCAGATTTGAGGAGGCAAAAGAAAGAATTGGTGAGCTTGGAGAAATGGCCTCTAAAAGCAAACATACAAAAGAACAAATGAAGAAAAAAATGGGAAAAATTGAACAAATTCTCAGGGAACTAAACAGCAGCAAAAGATGTGCAAACATACGTGTCATGGGTGTCCCAGAAGGAAAAGAGAAGGGAAAAGGGGCAGAAAGAATATTTGAAGAAATAATGGCAGAAAATTTCCCAACCCTATTGAAGGACATAGATATCTATGTCCAGGAAGTACAACATACTCCCATCCAAATAAATCCAAATAGACCAACTCCGAGACACATACTAATCAGAATGTCAAATGCCAAAGACAAAAAGAGAATTCTGAGAGCAACAAGAGAAAAGCAATGCATAACATATAAGGGATAACCAATAAGATTAAGTGCCGATTTCTCATCAGAAACCATGGAGACAAGAAGACAGTGGTATGATATATTTAAGACACTGCAAGAGAAAAACTTCCAGCCAAGAATCTTATATCCAGCAAGATTGTCTTTCAAAAATGAGGGTGAGTTTAGAATATTCACAGAAAAACAGAAAGTGAGAGAGTTTGTAACCAAGAGACCAGCTTTGCAGGAAATACTAAAGGGTGTGCTACAGTCTGAAAAGAAAAGACCTGAGAGAGAGGCTTGGAAGAGAGTCTAGAAATGAAGATTATATCAGTAAAAGTAAAAGTGTCAAAAGAGTGCTGAAAATAAAATGACAGATAAAACCCAAATATTTTGGAATAAATTTAACCAATGATATAAAGCACTTGTATTTAAAAAAACTACAACTTATTGTTAAAAGAAATAAAAAATACCTAAATAATTGGAAGAACATTCCATGCTCATGGATTGGAAGACTAAATATCATTAAGAAGTCAAATCTACTCAAATTAATACACAGATTCAATGCAACCCTGATAAAAAATTCCACCAGTATTTTGAAAAATAAAAGGAAAGCACGATTATCAAATTTATTTGAAAGGGTAAGGGGTCCTGAATAGCCAAAAACATCTTTAAAAGGAAAAGCAAAGTTGGAGGACTCTCACTTCCAGACTTTAAGTCATATTACCTAGCTACAGTGGTAAAAACAGCATGATACTGGCATAAAGATAGACACATATACCAATGGAACTGAACTGATGGTTCAGAAACAGACCCTCACATCCATGGTCTATTTTTGGCAAGCCTGTCAAACCCTCTCTGCTTGGGCAGAACTGTCCATTCAACAAATGGTGCTGAGAGAACTGGATATCCATAGCCAAAAGAAAGAAAAAGGAGCCCTATCTCCCACCTTATACAAAAATTAACTCAAAATGGATCAAAAACCTAAATATAAAAACAAGAACCATAAAGCTTCTAGAAGGAAATGTAGGAAAATATCTTCAAGACCTGGTGGGAGGTGGTGGATTCTAAAAGGAGATAAGAGGAGGACTGAGATGGACTACTGATGTTTAAGGTATGCAGAAGTTTTAATTAGCTTTACTGTAAAAGTGTGGAAATGTATAGAGTTGATGGTAACACATTATAGTGAGTAACAGCTGGTTTATAAATGGGGATGTGGCTGAAAATGGTAGTCTAGGGATGTAAATGCCAACTGACAGAAAGCTAGAGAATAATCTAGGCACTGAATAGCACAGTAAACCCAGAGGTGGATGAGAATAGTGGTTGAGGGTACAGATGCAGGAGTGTCCTTTGTGAGCTAGAGCAGATGTACATCACTATTGCAGGGTGGTGGGAATGTGGAGATGCATAGGAAAAATACAACTGCTGTGAGCTATGGAGTGTGGTTAACAATAATAATGTAATATTCATGCATCTATGCCAAAGATATACTCTGTTGATAATAGGGGAGTATGGAAAAAGTGCCAAATGTATGCTATGAACCTGGTAATAGTCTAATGATATTATCTCATGATCTGTAACAAATATTTCACCACAGTGTGGTGTGTTGATAGAGAAGTGTTGTTTGGGAATTCTGCACACGTGCATGATTGTTTTGTAAGTTTAAAACTTCTGCATAAAAAAATATTTTAAAAATAATAATAGGGTGGTTTGGGGGGGAAATACACCAAATGTAAAATAAGGACTATAGTTAGTAGTAAGATTTTGACAATATTCTTTCATAATTTGTAACAAATGTCTCACAATAATGCAAGGTGTTGGTGGTAGGTTGATGTATGGGACACTTGTATAATGTTATGCATGTCTGCTTTGTAAGTTCACAACTTTTACTGTACACTTATAACGTATGCTCATATATAAATAATATAGTAATTATAATAATAATATTAATAATAGGCTGGGTTGGGGGGAAAATACACCAAATGTAAGATACTTTGGTTAGTAGTAATATTTTGAGGATGCGCTTTAATCATTTGTTAAAAATGTTTCACAACAATGCAAGGTACTGGTGGTAGGGTGAGGTATGAGAGCCCTGTATGATGTTATGTATGTTTGTTTTGCAAGTTCACAACTATTACTATACGCTTATTGTTTATGTGTGTTTGTGTATGAGTGATAAACTTCAATAATTTTTTTTAATTCATCTCTGGCTTGGCCTCCCAGAATTTGCTTTCAAGCATAAGCAGCTTGAGGGCAGCAAAGGCAGTCTAAGAAACAATTAAGACATAGAGGCCTGGAGCAATGGATTATCTGCTTTATGTCATGCAAGAGAGCACCTAGGAGGGGGAGAAAATCTATTTCATAGAAGGGACTTTCAAATTCCTTTAAAAGGTGGAAGTCCTAAGGCCATGAGCAAGCATAAACCCAGGACAAGACACAGGGTCAGAAGAGACCAAGAGGACCCTGCATGTCACATTTACCTTGGGCTGATCTTCTGGATAGGAGGGCTAAACTCTGAAGGACAGCACCAGCCAATGCAGAGCCAATTTGCAAAGACTGTTAAAGATATTGTTTGTGTTGGTTGGTTGGGTTTTTATTAGCTCTTGGCACTCAAGGAAATCTTAGTCATGTCATTAGCTGGATACAAACTTAAGGAACAGGCAGCTCAGAGACTAAATCCCAAAGATAACACTTTAAATTATTAAAATGTACATTGTGCAGCAAAAGACTACTAGACAAACAAAGAAACAGGAAATGATGTCCCATTGAAAGGAACAAGATAAAAATCCAGAAACCATCAATGAAGAAAACCAGACTTTGGCCATACTGGACAAAGACTTTTAAAATATGATTCTCAATATGCTCAAGGACCTAAAGGAAAACTCAGAGAAAGAACTAAAGGATATTAGGGAAATGAGGAATGAACACTATGAGAATGTCATTAAAGAAACAGAAATTTTAAAAAGGAAACAAACAGGAATAATGGAGTTGAAGACCACATAACTGAAATGAAAAATTCCCTTGAGGGTTTCAACAGCTGGTTGGAGCTGACAGAATAATCAGTGAACTCAAAGACAAGACAATCAAATAATTTAGGCTGAGGAGAAGAAAGAAAAAAGAATGAAAAAAAGAAAAAAAGAACAGAGCCTAAGAGACCTGTGGACACCATCAAATATACCAACATATGCATTATGGAAGTCCCAGAAAGAAAAGAAAAAGAGAAAAGGACAAAAGGAATAGTCATAGAAATAATTGCAGAAAACTTCCAAATTTAATGGAAGACTTGAAAATGCACATTAAATAAGTCCAAAGAAATCCAAACAGGATAAACTCAAACAGAACCATGCCCAGACCCATAGTTGTCAAACTGTCATATGATAATGACAAGGAGAGCATTCTGAAAGCTGCAAGAGAAAAGCAACATGTTAGGTACAAGGGAGCCCCAATAAGATTCAGTACTGATTTCTCATCAGAAATCATGGAGGCAAGAAGGCAGAGGGATGAAATATTTAAAGTGCTGAAAGAAAGCAATTGTTAACTGTATTAGTCAGGATTCTCTAGGGAAACAGAATGAACAGGAGATATCTGTAAATAGTATGAGATTTTCCAAGAGTCTCTCTCATGACAGTGGGGATGCGTAAGTCCAGGTTCGTAGGCAGGCTGCAAACCAGGGGCTCCAATGAAAGTCCAGTGAAGGTCCTTGATGAGTTTCCAGGAGAAGTTGGCTGTCCAAAGATGAGCTGGGAAATTCTCTCTGAATGCTGAAATCACTTCCCCTTTTAAGGCATTCAACTGATTGAATAAAGTGTCACTCATTGCTGGCGGCAATCTCCTGGTTGATGTAGATGTAATCAGCCATCTGTGTAGTAAACTCACTGATGACTAAAGCCCATAAATGTCCTTGTGTTACAATTAGCCCAGTGGTTGTTTGACCACACAACTGGGCACAATTACCTGGCCGAGTTGACACATTAGCCTAACCATCATACCAACCAAGAATTTTATACCTGGTTTATACCTGTTTCAAAAATGAGAGACAGATTAAGACTTTCCCAGATAAACAAAAGCTGAGGAAGTTCCTTACCCCTAGGTCTACTCTGCAGGCAATGCTAAAGGGAATTCTTTAGACAGAAAGGGAAACTCACTAGACAAAGGATTAAACAAACACATTTCTTTCTGACCTCTGGAAAGGTAACCAAACGGGAAATTATAAATGCCAGTACTATTATATTATATTTTTTGGTATGGAATTCCACTTTTTACTCTTACAGGTTCTAAAGTGCAAATGCATAAAAAGTAATGATAAATCTATGATTTGGGACATGCAGTGTATGAAGATATTATTTGTAAAAAGTACCCCCCCAAAATTGTGGAGATGGAGGGTCAGAGGAACAGCGTATGTGTATGCTATTGAAGTTAAGTTAGAATCATATCAAACATCAGTGTTATAAGTTTAGGTTGTTAAATTTAAGCCTGATAGTAACCACAAAGAAAATATATGAAAAATATATATACAAAAAGAAATGAGAAGGGACTCAATATGGTACGCAAAAAAATTTAAAAAAAAAAACAAATATGAAAGTAAGCATATTGAGGGATAAAAAGGTACAAGACTTAGAAAGACCAAACAGCAAAATGGCAGAAGAAAGTTGTACATTATCAGTAAATTTAAATGCAAATGGATTAAACTTACCAGTCAACAGACAAAGCTTAGAAGAATGAATAAAAAAAGCATGGCCAAACTATATGCTGTTTACAAGAGAGTCACCTTAAATTCAAAGACACAAGTAGGTTGAAAGTGAAAGGATGGAGAAACAAATGTACCATGCAAATAGTAACCAAAAGAGAGCTGGACTAGCTATACTAATATCAGATTAAAAAGGGAAAAGTCAAAACCTGTTATGAGGGACAAAGAAGGTCACTATATACAGATAAAAGAATCACTTCAGCAAGAAACTTAACAATTATAAATATATATACAACTGACAACAGAGCCCCAAACTATATGAAACAAATATTGAAAGATTTGAAGGGAGAAATAGAAGTTCTACATTATTAGTAAGAGACTTCAATACACCATTTTCAAAAATGGATAGAACAGGGACCTTGTGTTAGGCAATGGTTTCTTAGACTTTACACCAAAGACATGAGCAACAACAACAGAAAAAATACATAAATGAGACTTCATCAAAATTAAAAACTGTGCGCATGACTTCATCATGAAAGCAAAAAGACAACCTACAGAATGGGAGAAAATATTTGTAAACCACTTATCAATAACGGTTTAAAATCCAGAATATATAATTAAATTCTACAGCACAACAACAAAAAGGCACACAGCCAATTATAAAATGTGCAAAAGACTTGAAAAGATGTATCTCTAAAAAGATATACAAATATCCAAAAAGCACTTGAAATGATGCTGAACATCATTAGCCATTAGGGAAATGAAAATCAAAACCACAGTGGATATATCTTCATACCCATGAGAATGGCTACTATTAAAAAATGGAAAATAACAAGCATTGGAGAGGATATGGAAAAATAGGAAAATTCATTCATTTTTGGTGGGTATTTATAATGATGCAGCTGCTGTGGAAGACAATTTGACAGTTCCACAGAAAATTAACTATAGAATCACCATATGACCCAATAACACCACTTCTAGGTATTAACCCCAAAAAATTGAAAGCAGAGACTAAAACAGATATTCACACACCAATGTGCATAGCAGCATAATTCACAATTGCCAAAAGATGGCAGCAACCCAAGTGTCAAGCAACACATGAATGCATGAATGGATAAACAAAATGTGGTAAATACATAAAATTGAATGTACAGCTATAAAAAGGAATGACGTTCAGATACATGTGACAACATGGATGAACCTTGAAGACATCATGTTGAATGAAATAAACCAGACATAAAAGGACAGACATAAAAGGACAAACATTATATTGCTCACTTATATGAAATAATTAGAATAAGCAAATTCATAGTTGCAAAACTAGAATACAGGTAACCAGGGGCTGGGGTGGAGTCAGGGAATGGGGAATTAATGCTTAATTGATACAGAATTTCTGTTTGGAGTGACGGAAAAGTTTTGGTAGTATGTGATGGTAATAGTAGCACAACACTGTGAATGTAATTAACACTACTGAATTACATATTTGAATGTGGTTAAAAGGGGAAATTTTAGGTTGTATATAAGTTACCAGAATAAAAATTTGAAATAAAAAAATCATAGAGGGGAGAGCAGATATAGCTCAAGTAGTTGAGTGCCTGCTTCTCATGTACAAGGTCCCAGTTTCAATGCCCGGTACCTCCTAAAAACAAACAAATAAACAAATGAAAAAACCAACATTGGGGAGCAGATGTAGCTCAGAGGTTGAGCACCTGCTTCCCACGTACGAGGTCCTGGATTCAATGCCTGGTACCTCCTAAAAAAAAAATCATATGATTGTACAACTCAGTGTACCCTAATATAAAACTATGAACAATAGTTAATAGTATAAATATAATAATATTCTTTTATCAGTTGTAACAAAGGTACCACACTAATGCAAAATGTTTAATAATAGAAAAAGCTGTGAGGGGGTGTTGTAAATGGGCACTCTGTACTGCCTGCATGATTTTTCTGTAAGCCTACAATGTTTCTAATTTTTTTAAAAATTGGACACAAGGAATTCCACTTCCAAAAATTAAGAAGTAGTTCATAATGGACCAACCCTCCATTTAATTTTTTTTTTTAATTTTGAAGTCACCGGAGAGAGACCAAAGCCAGATAGAAACTGTAGGGGATTGGACACTTGGAAGAGATAATAGTAGTGGATGAGTTTCTGAGGTATTTTTATAACTTTTTGTTTCAGGCAAACCCCAGTCAGTGTTATGGAGCAACTAATACTCAGATAAAAACCTTCTTTCTTACTGGTTGCAGTCTTACTGGTTCCAGCAGTGGAAAATGAAGGAGAAAAATCCCATAAAGAAGAGAGTCACAAAGGAAAACTCCAAAATCTGTGTTTAAATTCTGCCCAAATCTCTGGTTGACCTCTGTATTATGTATGCATTGACAGATGTTAAGCAGCCTAGCTCTGGCCAAAGACCTGAACAGAGCTCAGTTCATGGGAGATAAGATTTAAAATTTGAATTCAACAAAGTTAAGTGTCTGCTACAACAATAACTCAATACTATTCAGAATAACAGAATACAAAGTCTATTCAACATATCACTCAAAGGGTCCAGAATACAAATTATAAAATATGCCAACAGGAAAATGTAGGCCATACTCAAGAGAAAAAACAATCAATGGATACTAACCCCAAGATTACCCAAATGCTGGAATTAAAAGACAAAGATTATAAGGGCATATTATAACTAAGCTTAGGGTTTAAAGAAAAATATGCTTGTAATGAATGAACAGATCAGCAATCCCCGCAGAAAGGTAGAAAAATATAAAGAAGAACCAAGTGGAAATTCTATAATTAAAAAATAAATATCAAGGCTATTTACTGGATGGACTTAACAGCAAATTGGAATTGGCAGAAGAAAGTTAGTGAACTTGAAGACAGGATCATTTCCATTGATTTATCTCAGTGGTTCTCAACTGGAGGTGGTTTTGCCCCCATTTGACAATGTCTGGAGACATTTTTGTTGTCACAGTGGGGGGACTGTACTACAGCAATCTAGGAATAGAAACCAGATATACTGCTAAACATCCTACAATGCACAAAACACCTATCCCATGCACAACAAATCAGGATCTGGCCCAAAGTATCAATAGGGCTTAGGTTAATAAATCCTGATCTATTTGAAAAACATAGAAAAACATTTGAAAAAAGTGAAAGTGATTTGCCACCATGATTTGTGGGAAAATAGCAAAATGTCAAATATATTTGTAATTGGAGTCACAGAAGAAAAGAATGGTAATAGGGCAGAAAATGAAGAAATAACAGCCAAATTTTCCCAAATTTGTTGAATGACATAGATTTTCAGAGTCAAAAAACTCAGCAAACCAAACAATATAAACAACAACCAAAAAAAAACCTACCTCGGTATATTATAGTCAAACTGAATAAAACCAAAAAGTAAGAGAAAATTCTAAAAGCAGCTAAAGAAAAGCAAAACATTACAAAAAGGGGACCAACTAATAAGTGCTAAGTATCTTCTCATCAAAAACAATAGAGGCCAAAAGACAGGGGAATGTCATCTTTAAAGTACTAAAAGGAAAAAAAAGTGTCAACCCAGAATCCTATACCCAGTGAAAATATCCCTCCATAATAATGGCAAAATTAAGATATATTCAGAAAAGTAAAATCTAAGACAATTTATCACCAGTAAATTTACCCTGCCACACCCCCCCGCCATTTTTTTTTATCAAATTCTACAGGCTAAAGAGAAATGAGACAAATGGGAACTCAGATCTCAGGAAGAAGTGGAAATCCCTAGCATATCCTCTTTTACTTTCCTAAAATACATGTAACTGTTTGAAGAAAAAAAAAAAGCATTAAGCAATTTATTGTATATATAAATGTAATACATACAAAAATTACAGCCTGAAGGATTGGAGTTAAACTATCCAGTTGCAAGATTCTTACAATTTCTATGAAGCAGTATAATATTATGAATTTATATGAAGTGGTATGGTATGATATTAACTGTAAATAGACTGTGAAAAGTTAATATATATCATATTCCCTATTGCAACCACCCAAAAAATGCAAAAGCTAAGAGGCAGAGGTGTAGCTAAAAAGACAAAAGAGAGGTCAAATGAAATTCTTTAAAAATAATACTCAATTAACCCAAAAGAGCAATGAAAACAGATGAGACAAAGAGAAAACAACTAACAACATGGTAGATTTAAATTGAACCATATATATAAACAATTACCTTAAATGTAAATAAACTGAACACTCCAATTTAAAGACAGAGGATGTCAGAATGGATGGAAAAAGCAAGACTCAATTTATGCTGTCTACCAGAGTCACACTTTAAAAATGAATATGAAGAAAATTATGGATGAAAAAAGATTTATCATGCAAACAGAAAGCATAAAAAGTCTCAGGTGGCTATATAAAGTAGATTTCAAGACAAAGAGTGTTACTAGAAATAAAGAGAAACATTTCATAATTATTTTTTCAATTAATCAGGTAGACATTGCAATCACAAATTTGTAAGTACCTAATGACAAGTCTTCAAAATACACGAAGCAAAAATTGACAGAAAGAAATAAAGAGACAAATCTATTGTCTTAATTAGAGAGTTTAACAATAATGTTTTAAAAAAACATAAAATATCTAGGAATACATTTAACAAAAGATATGCAAAACCTCTACACTGGAAACTATATAATACTGCTGAGAGAGATTAAAGAAGGCCAAAATAGAGATACTATATTCATGGATTGGAAGACTTTTTAAAGTATTTTAAAGGTGACAATTCTCTCCAAATTGATTAATAGCTTTAACACCATCCCAGTGGAAATCCCTAAAGAACTTTTTTGTAGTAATTGACACGTTGATTCTAAATCTTATATGGAAATGTAAAGCAACTAGTTTAGCAAAAGCAATCTTTAAAAAGAAAAACATTGGAGCACTGCTAGTACCTGACTGTAAGACTTCCTGTAAAGCTACAGCAAGCAAGGTGGTGAGGCACTAGCATAAGGAAAGATAAATAGATGAGTGGAACAGAAGCTGGCCCAGAAAGAGACCCACACTTATATGGTTAAGTGATTTTAGACAAATGTGCCAAAGCAATCCAATAGGGAGAGGAAATCCTCTTCAATAAGTGGTGCTGAAAAACTGTTCATCAGTAAAATAAAATTTTTAAAAGTTGACTCCTACCTCACACCATACACGAAAATTATTTTAAGATGGCTCATAAGCCTACATATAAAAGCTAAAGCTATAAGGTTTCTAGAAGAAAACAAAGGAGAATATCTTCACAGCAAGGGGGCAGGCAAAGATTTCTTAGAGAGGATACAGAAAGCAATAACCATGAAAGGGAAAAGTAGATAAATTAAATTTCCGCAAAATTTTAAGACTTCTGGGAGTGGATGTGGCTCAAGCAGTTGAGCGCCTGCTTCCCACATGGGAGGTCTCAGGTTCAGTCCCCGGTGCCTCCTAAAAAAAAAAAAAAAAAAAAACAAGCAGCAAACAAATGAAGAAACCAACTCAGGGGAGCCAATGCGGCTCAGTGGTTGAGCGCTGGCTTCCTCGTCCAGGGTTCAATCCCTGGCCCTGGTATGATAAAAAAAATAAAAATAAAAATTTTAAACTTAATGCTCTTGAAAAGACACCATCATAAAAATGAATAAGCAGGCCATAGACCAGGAGAAAATACGTGCAAAGCATATATCTGACAAAGGATTTGTAGCCAGATTATAAAAGTACTCCTACAAACCAGTAATAAAGAGAAAATCCAATTTTTTAAATAGGCAAAGACTGGAACAGACACTTCACAAAGGAAAATATACAGATGGCCAAAAAGCACATGAAAAATATCATTTGTCGTCAAGGGAACATAAATTGAAACCACAATATGATCCATTATATACCCACCAGATGGCTAAAGTTAAAAAGACAGACAACATTAAAAGCTGGTGAAGATGTGCAGCAACTAGAACTCTCATACACTGTTAGTGGAAATGGAAAATGGTACAACCCCTTTGAGAAAAAATTACTTGGAAGTTTCTTATTAAAGAAAACATTTATTTACCTTAGGACCCAACAATTCTTTCCTAGACATTTACCCAAGAAAAATAAAAACATGTATCCCCAAAAAAGACTTGTACAAAAATAGTCAAAGCAGCCTTATTCATAATAGCCAGAAGCTGGAAACATATCAGTTGTCTGTGAACAAATGGATAAGCAAACTACGGTACATTCATACAATGGAATCCCACCAGCAATAAAAAGGAAAAACTACTGCAACAACATGAATAAATCTCAAAAACATGCCTTTGTGAGTGAAAGAAGCCTTACCCCAAAGAGTACATATTATATGAATTCACTTGTATGACCTTCTGGAACAGGCAAAAATAATCTATGGTGAAAAAACAAAACAGTGTTGCCCGGAAATTGACTTGGAAGAGGCATAAGGGAACCTTTTGGGGTGACAGATTACATGGGTGTATGCATTTGTCAAAATTCATGAAATGGCGTACTTAAGATTGTGTATTTCACTGTATGTAAATTTTACCTTTAAAAGTAAGTAAATAATAACATACATGCTGAAATATTTAGGGATGGTGTATACAATTATCTGCAATTTGCTAGGAAATGCATAAAAATCCATGGTGGATTGACCAATAGATATATGGGTGGATATGTGATAAAGTGAAAATAGCAAAATGTTAAGGTGGTGGATATAAGGATGTCAACTACAATCTTCCAGCCTCTCTTTTTTTTTGTCCCCACCCCGCTTGCTGTCTGTGTCCATTCCCTGGGTGATCTTCTGTATCTGTTTCTTGCCTTCTCTTCTCATTTTTCTCCTCCAGGCTTCACCAGGATTTGATCCTAGGGACCTCCAATGTGGGAGAGAGGCACCCTGTCACTTGCGCCACCTCAGTTCCTGGTTTCTGGGGCATCCTGCCTTGACTCTCCCCTGCGTCTCTCTTTTGTTGCCTCATCATCTTCCAGCATGGTTCGCCGCTTGGGCCTGGCTCATCTGCTTGCCTTTTTATCAGGAGGTCCCCGGGATCGAACCCGGGTCCTCCCACATGGTAGACGGATGCCCAATCACTTGAGCCACACCTGCTTCCCCCAACCTTTCTTTATGTTTGAATATTTTCATACAATAACGTTGGGGGGGAGAACAAAAACAAATTGTGGGACACAGATAAGCAGTATTTCAAGGTAATTTTATAGTTTGTAGGCATTTAGCAGAAAACAAGAAAGATTGTAAATAAATGAACAGGGAAGTGGATGTGGCCCAAGCAATTGGGCTCCTGTCTACCATATGGGAGGTCCAGGGTTCAATTCCCGGGGCCTCCTGGTGAAGAGCAAGCTGGCCTGCACGGCGAGCTGGCCCACGCGGAGTGCCGGCCCGCACAGAAAGCTGGCACAGCAAGATGACACAACAAAAAGAGACAAAGAAGAGAGACAATAAGAGACGCAGCAGACCAGGGAGCTGAGGTGGCACAAGAGATTGAGCGCCTCTCTCCACTCTGGAAGGTCCCAGGATCGGTTCCTGGTGCTGCCTAAAGAGAAGACAAGCAGACACAGAAGAACACACAGAGAGCAGACAGAGAGCGCAGAACAATGGGGGGGGGGTAAATAAATCTTTAAAAAAAATAAATGAACAAAGCATTTGTGGTAAAGATTGCTGGAGACTTGCCAATATCCATTCTCGCCTTTTTCTAAACAACATAACCCCAATTTTATCAGGGACAGTGAAAGGCTGAGTAAGAGCTTATTCTTCCAGCCTCCTTTGCAGACAGAGCTGGCAGAAGGGTTGGGACTCCCAGGAAAGCTCCTTAAGAGGCCGGCAGAGAGGAGGGGCCCTGGAAGGTCCTTGTGCACTCACTTCTTCCCTCCTGCCATTCCACTCTGGCATTCTCCTTTGCTCCCAGAGAGCTATTTTCCTTAAGCCCAGGAACAACCTGCCAAGCTCCAGGGGCAGTAAACTATTGCAAAATAAATTTCAAAAGGGAAACAAAAGATGCAGCTGGTGGAAATGTTTAAACCTCTCTTTAGTAGTTTCCAAACAAATGATGTGACCTTCCAGGGTCAAAAGTAAACTCCTCTCCTTTCAAAGTGAGCTCTTTGAACAGGAGAGCCAGTTTCAAGCACAGCCCCTGGTCAGTGACCGGCTCTTTGAGAGGCAGGAGAGCCTCCACCCTGGGGAGTGCATACCGTAGCCACGGGTTCCTGTAAATCTTACTGGGTGAAAAAACCTTTCAATCCCCGGAGGAACTATGCAAAGCAGCCTCCACGCTGTAAATCTTCCTTTTCAGTTCTAAGGAGATAAGTTGGACCTATTAACCTTCCGTGTTATTTTCAACTTCATTATTTGAGCTGACACGACAAGAGCGCGGTGATGGCTCTTTCTGGCAGAGTGCATGTAAATCGCTTTCTCAAAGGAAATTACTTCTCCGGCCTGGATGGCATTAATCTAAATTCTCCGTTAGCCAAATTGTGGCCCATAATAAATATGGAACAGGTTGGGATCGTTATCGAGTGGGGTACCCTGTGTGGGGGCCACGTCCATGCCCAATGCCCTTCCACAGAAGAAGCCAATCCCAGCGGCTCCCTCTGCCTCCGGCCCTGGTGCTGGGCAGCCGAGTCGGCGCCCCTCAGAGCTGGTCGCTGGCCCTGCCCTGCTGCCCTTCTGGTTTGCACAAGGCACCTCGACCCAGCCCTGGCCCCTGCCCCTCTTGCCCTGTGGAGCTGGGCAGGTGGATGCCCCACGGGAACGACGTCTTCCAAGGCAAACTCTCCAAGGAAGGGGGCCACCTGCCTGGGATGGCTCCCCCAGACTCAGCCAGCCCTGGGCTCCAGAGACCAGGCTCTGGGCCCTGCAGCCAGTGGCACTACTCACAGGCTGACCCTGGGTACTGGCTTCAACTCTTCACAATACCATTTAAGTCACGTTTTGTTCAATACCACAGCCTGCAAATCACAGTTTTTCAGAAGCTGGGGATGGGGGTGGCGCTTGCTAATTTGCAGGTAGTCCACCCCTACCCGTTGGACAGGTCCAAGAACTCTTCCCATAAGGATGCTGATTTCCAGTGCAACCTTAAGGAAGGAAAAAGCTGACTGCCACCAAGCGAGGGGAGGGGGTGGGGAAATCATAAAGCTTTTTTCTGTTTCTACTGGGGTTTTTTCCAGGGTAATTACAAGAAGTTTAGAATCCATTCGGGGACTTGTAGTTCATTAAATGAATTTCCATCTGTGTATCCACCACCTAAGAAGTATCACTTTGTACAATACTCGGGTTTTTATTGTATATAAGTCAGATTGTTAATTTGCAGCAGGCAGCACAGAAAGGATCATTTCAATAGCGCCTGATTATGCAGAATGAAAGTGGGTTTTCATTAGGCTTGCCTCCTGTGCTCCTTAACACTTGATGGGGTGCCAGGGTGCAGGGAAGGAAGCCGAGCAGCAGCTCCCAAGCCTCCCGGCCCCTTCCCCAGCAGGGCCATCCAGCACCCACCCCACCCTACCCCATGGGGGGCCTTCCCGGAGCCTGTCCTCAGAGGAAGGAAAGCCCCTGGGGCCTCTTCTGGGCAACTTGCTCATGCCTCCACACCCACAGCCCGTCTCTGCACAGCCCAGTGGCGACCGCACGAGAACTATGGCCTGAAACCGGGACTCATGAAAGATCACCTGCTAGATCCCCAGCATGGCTTGAGTCTATTGGTATTACTGAAGGGACAATGTCTCCAGCAGAGGGATGGGGAGCACAGCAGCCCTGCTGCTGGAGCACGGCCGAGTCCACAGAGCCGGCTGAGCCCACGGGGTTGCAGGAGGAGATCAGAGTCAGGAGTCAGCCTCCCTGCGGTGATGCCCGCCCAGGGGCCCCGAGGCCAGGCTGGGTGCCATGTGGCTCACCTGGGCACGGAGAAGGGGAGAAAAGAGTGGGCAGGGAGGAAGGGGCGTTTGGGTCCCTGGGACGGAGAGCAAGGGGCCCACAGGGCTTGGTCCTTGGGCTCCCACTTGGCATCCAGTAGCAACGAGCATCTGCAGGTTGTCAGAGGAGAGAAAGCAAAGGCAGTGGCTTTCTGGGCCTCCCCTGGGGCCCACAGCCAAACTGTTTGCTCCATCGGACCTGATTTTTTCCGGCTGATCCGGCCAGGTCCCCTCCTGAATGGGTTCAGTGAGGTGCACACTGGAACACATGGGGAGCTTTTAAGTTATCCAGTGCCTGGGCCCCACCCAGACTGTTTAAAATGAAGTCCCGGAGGATGGGCCCCGGCACCCGTATTTTGTAGAAGTTCCCTCAAGGGCACCCAGGGCTGAGAACCTCTGGGTCGGATCCCTCCGGGAAGTTGACTAAAATTCTCTAAGAAGACACACGAAGGCACGTGACGACGAACTGAGCCCACGGACCTCACCTGCCGTCGGGGTACAAAATCTGCCCAAAGGCCGGTTTATCAAACACTGGCTGCTGCGTCATCAAGGGCTTGTGTCCCAGAAGAACGCAGCGGTGGTCTTCGAGGAGAGAAGAGCAGCTGACAAATCACCCCTGCTGCCCCAAAGCCTGGGAGCCTTCTCCACGCTCTCCACGTGGTGCCAGTTACAGAAAACAGCCCCCGGGAGGCCCCGTGCTTGCAGATTCTTCCAGGAAGCCTCCCTGGCTTAATGGGGTGAGCCCTGGGTGGGATTTCCCAGCGCTCCCTTCACAGTGCACACGCGCCCCCTGGCAAGTGTAGGTGAACTACCTGAAGAACGGGTCCCTCCGTCCCCACATCTTGACCTGTTCCTCCAGGACCGGCATCGTGGCCTCTAACTCCTCTGCAAAGTGCTCAGCCTCTGCCAGGACAAAGCCCTGGAAGCAGCGGGCAGTCCACCCACCCCGACCCCAGCCCACTTCCCTCTCTGGGATCCATTCTGGCCGGCGAGCCCTCTCCCCAAAACCTTCCTTGTCCCATCTTGGCTATCTCCCCCACCCCGGCTGGGGACAGAGGCCACTCCCTCCTCTTGCGGAGAGGCCACCTCAAGCTGTCAAACAGCCATCCTCTGTTGCCAAAAGGGTGCCCCCCTCCACCTGGCCACCTGAGCAGGGCATGTCCTGGGGAGGAGAACACCCTGCTGGGGTGGCGGGCAGCAGCTGGAAGATGGGCCTCAGCGGTCCTGACCTGTCCCCCACACACACCTGCCCTCAGGTGCCAATGAGGAGAACGCAGAGAAAGACTGAAGGGAGCAGCCCTGCAAGGCCGGCCCCAGGAGCGACCTCTTAAGAGCTGCAGAGCGAAAAGCCTGTGCTTCCAGAACGTTCTCCCCTCTCCGGAGGAAGAGTTAATCCCCCCGCAGGTGGTCAGGGGTTAGGAGAAGACGAAGCTCCTGCCGGTACACCAGGTGCACAGAGCACCCAGAGCCTAATAAATCTGCGAGTGCAGAAGGCCTCTCTCCTCATTTGTTAGTCAGCGATGTGTGAAAATGTTAATGAAGGGAGTTATAATCTATGAGAATTCCACTATTAAAATTTAGTTCACGTCTGAAGGCTTCTGCTTACACGCAGCCCCTGTATATCAATCCTTCCCGTGCGCTGCTAATAATAGACGTAATTGCCTCGCTCTGTCTAGCCACCTTCAGCCTGGCAATTCTGAGATTTGCTACAACTGTTATTGTAGAAATTATTTTCATGCTATTAACTTTGAGTTTTATTATATGCATTCTTAAAAGAAAATAAATGTGGAAAGATTGTAAGTGTATATCTGGTCCACGGTGGAAGTATTTTTAAAAATATAACATAATGACAAAAAGCACTGAAGTAGGGTGATATAATGGTTCCTTCCCTTATTGAAATCTAAATTAGATTCTGCGTTGCAGAGTGCAGAAGGGGTTTCTTCTCTTTCATGGAGAAGACTTCTATTCTGAAGATGGCAGCACATTGCCCGTTTCAAAACCAGAGAGAAGAAGAGCAGGGAGCACCTGCTGAGCTCGGACCCTGGCTCCTTCCGGAGTCACGGTGAGTATCTGACACACCTTGGGCAAACCCATGAGCCTTTGCTGAGGCACCACTACAGCGATGGCTGCGATTCTTTTCCCAGAGCCAGCCTGGGCTGGGCCTGGCTGAGCAATGGGAGAAAAGTTCGTCTTCTCAGCTCTAAAAGTCAGCCTAACTTCCCCTCAGGCTCACAGCCCCAAACGGCAGGGTTCCTCCAACTTCCGATGTAGGGCAGAGCCTCTTAATCTGTGGAGACTTTGGGCCTGGGCCCTAACAGGAGTGGGACAGGGTGGTTATCAAATGGGATGTAAGAACTTTGGCCAGAACTGGAAATGAGATCCATAGGGTAGTGCACAGGAAACCAGTGCAGCAGACATAACAATCCCCCTTCTCTGGGAAGTGCTTCCCACAGAGCATCACAGGGGCCCAGTCAGAACTTGTGGCCTGGTCCCCTGGCAACAGAAGACTCCAGAACTTCTTCCTCTGGAATTTGGAACTGGATTTGAGAGACTGCCTGTCACCTCTTTATGTGGCTGGACCTGTAACATGGAAACTCAGGACTGTGGGTTCTGACGTGCCCATGAGGGGCAGATGCAAGCCACCCTGCAGAGAGAAATGACACAGATATAAAGAGAAGCAGGAGGTGGAGAGTCTGGGTGGCTTCGAGATCCCTGCCCCAGGTTCTACCTGAAGCCTACTTTTCCTCTGCCAAACATTCCTTACCCTCCAGGAAGTTCCCTTTTTTTCTCCTTATGCTATCTTGAGTTTTTTCTGTAACTTGCGACCAAGCAGAACAAATACAGTTGGCTAATGAAGAGTGGACCTAGGGACATTTTGAGATATCAAGCTTAATTTTTATAGAATTCCTGAGAAGTACATGATATTGCCATCCATCATCCATCTACCCACCCCTTCATCCACCCACTAATTCATCCATCCACCCATCCACTATTCCATCCATCCACCCACTAATTCATCCAACCCTCCATCTATCCAACACCCGTCCATTCAATAGATCTATTTATTGTCTACCATGTGCCAGGCACTGGGCTATAGCAAGGAATACAATTAGTTATTAAACCTGCCTTCATAAAGCTGTGTGACAACAGTAAGTATGAGACAAAACAAAAGCACTAAAATAAATACACAAAGGCAAGTCAGGACAAGCATTACAAAGGCAAAGCACAGAGTACGATGACAGGTTATAGTGGGTGCCAGGTAGGTTGGGGGGGCACTTGAGACTTAGTAAGAGTTAACAGACCAGGAGGGGGAGGAGGAAGCACTGTGCACCCCACAGCCCCCTTTGGGGCTGAAGATTGGCCCGTAGAGCTGGAGCCTGGTGAGGGGAGGGTGGGAGCAGGCTGGGGTCACCTGGGGCTTAAAACTCTAGCTCTTTTTGAAATCAAATGTGTTCTCTAAGAACTTGGCCTCGAGCTAGGAAGAGTTTCTGGGAATGCAGGTTTCCCCACACACTTTTCTTTCTGGAAATCACATTTGGGCAATCTTGCCTCAGAGGAAAATAGCACAGGATAAAGGTAGCAAGCAGAGCCCAAAGCCTGGGGCATTACCCAAGACCTGGTAGCACTTCCCAAACCCCAAGCGGGAGTTTTGGAGGGTGAGGCATCTAGAAAACCATACACAGGGCAGAGCTGGAGGCTCCCCAAGCCTGAAAGGGCTTCAAAGTCATGTGGGCCAAGAATCCCGCCCCCCACTCCCTGCACCTCTCAGAGCAGTGCAGAGGGCAGAGGTAAGGACTCCTGCGGCAGGGCCAGCTCCTGCTGCCTCCTCCCCAGGCCAGCACACTCCCCCCAGGCCCTGCAGATGAAGGACCAATGAGCCTGGGGCTACCCCAGCCCATCCTCAGGAGGAAGATGCTGGACAGAAAGTTGCTGGGAGGCTTAGGAAGTGAAGAAGGGGCTCCTGCTGTGGAAGGCGGGCAGGAAACCCTTATCCCCAGCCAAACAGGGGAGCTGCTGAGGATCCCCACCATCACCACCCCACCCCCGGCCTCCACGCCCCCCGGGCCTGCTGACACACCGCAGCGTGTGCCTAGGGAGAAGCAGGAGGCTGACAGTCAAGAACCCCTGGCTTCTAGCGCTGCAACCATCAACAAATTTAAGTGGTTAATGACACTGGAAAAATATTTACGTGATCCAAGGTGAAGAAAGAGTGGTACACAATTGGAGAGTATAGACTCAGCTATGTAAAAAGTACAGAAAGTGGAAGCATTTGGGGCGATTGCCATCTTCTAAGCTTTCTTTAAGGAGTGTGTTTTACTATAAGACATGGCCACTTCCCTTCTTGGAATCCTGAAACCCAAACAGCTCAGAATATCTACAGCTTTTTTCTTAAAATTGGCACAACTTGGTGGCAAAACTTAATCTGAGCTGACTCAATTTATAGTCCTTATGTATCCTACTTTGGGTGAATATTCATGTTTCACTGAAAAAAACATCAATGTGTTTGCTGCCAGGGGTTCTGAAAGCACGGAGTTGGGCCAGCGTAGCCACTGTGTCACCTCACGGAAATCCAAAGATTTCGAATTCCGCAACACATCCAGGCCCAAGGGTTTCAGAGAAGGGATCCCAAAATTTTTAAACACACACACTGTGATAACAAAAGAATCCAAATGTTCTAGTCTAGGTTTTGCGTCCACTCCTGACCTGCGGTGTGACCAGGTGGCAGTCACATCCCTGCTGGGTCTCTGTTTCAGGGGAAGAGGAAGAGCCTGAGGTCAGAGAGGGCCCAGGCCTATGGGAGGAGGAAAAGCCTGAGGTCAGAGAGGGCCCAGGCCTGTGGGAGCAGGGACAGGCCCTAATGCCCTGTAGTAGCAACAACAGAAACTGCCCATCAGGGAAGAAAGCACCTGCCTTCACCCCAATTCACTCCAGCCCCCACATGTAGGCCCCTGACAGATGTGCCCTAAGCATTACTGAAAATGGGTGAAGGCATTGCCTTCTTAGCAAGGGCTCCCGAGAGGTAGTGGGCTCTTCAAGCCAAGGCCGCCTTAAAGCAAAGCCAAGGGGCAAACTCCCAATGGTGGAATTTAAGGAATTGGGTGGCAGCAGAATCCATCCTACAGCTCAAAGCCCCAAGAGACACCCTTCTTCACTAGGCCCTCCTAACAGCTATGGTTTGGGGCACAGAGAGTACCCCACACCCCAGGTGTCCTCGCCCCAGTCACACCACCACCACAGCTTTGTGATTTTTAATTTTCTCCTAATTTTAGGGTTGTAGCAGCATTCTAAGAACCCCTCTAAGTGTTTTAGGGAGATGGTAATGGTCCTAGACTAAAATAATTCAACCAACACTATAATTTTAGTGCCACCATCAAAATGAAATAATGGCTGTTTACTATGTTACACCTTTCAAATGACCTTCATTTGAATACAAATTGTGGCTGGAAATTCTAAAAGCTGCTCCCTTCCAGAAGGCTGCAAATTGCAGGAACTCAATGAGGGCTCTTCCAGGAGACCCCCCCCACACACACACACACACAAGGTACCATTTAAATGTCTCTTTCTCTGGAGCTGCTGGAAGCCCATTGAAAGTCTTGATGCAGAGCTGAACAGCCCTGGCCAGGGCAGGAGGAGGCAGCAGGCATTGGGTGGGGGAGGGGGGCATTACCTGGGAGGCCCCACTGTGCTGGAGACACCCCTGTAGGGGAGGAGTTCAGGAAACCCCCACCATTCCTCGCCTGGCTCTTCCCAGGGCACCCTTGCCTGTCTCCCTGCTTTTGTCCTCTGGGCAGCCCTGCTGTTCCCTCCCCCGCCCCCACTCCAGCCACTCCAAAATACTCGCCGGGGTCCTGAAACCCACCCCATAGTTTCTCCCTCCTGTGAGCCGCCCACTCTTGGAGGGAGGAGGGAACCGGCTTTGCAGGCCAAGTCCTGCTCCTTCATAGAGAAAGGAGCAGGGACCCATGGCAGTGTGAGGCCTTTTCTCTGCAGTGTGGAACCCACGCCAGGGGTGCGTCTCCCAAATGCCCAGCCCTCAGTTAGCGCCCACCGAATTGAAATCTCACCCCTCAGAAGCTTCCTAGACCGGCTGGTAGAATAAGCCCAGGGCCCCTGCTTCCTGAAACACACTGTACTTATTACTGCCTTTTGTTTACACCCAATGAAAACTTCTCAAGAGCAGGGCTCAGCAGCTTTCTAGATTTGTGACCCTGGGTTAGCACTTGCTCTCTCTAAACCGTAGTTTCCACATACACAGAGTAGGAGTGACAATCAACTCCGCCCTGTAGGCTGGGTGAAGAGTAGACGACATGTTGTGCATGAATGGCTCACCCGCTGCTTGGCACGAGCCTATTTGTTGTTGTTTGTTGTTGTTGTGTCATTTCCGGCCCGGCTGGACCTCCGACATTCTCTGCCGTTTGTAGGTTCCAATAGGAGGGCCGGGTCCCTGTTACCCAATCCCCCGTACAGTGCCCCGGCTCCTGCTTCTTTGCCGGGCTTGCATCTGGAATATTCCCTCCCGGCTCTCTGCCTCTGCACGGCCCACGTGCCCTTCAGGGAGAGCTTGGCTCCTGTCCCCCAGGAAGCCGTGGCGGTTCAACTCCTCCGGCAAGCAAGCCACTCACCCAGCTGCTGTCACAGAGGTCGTTCCAGGTGGATCTGCTCTCTCCCTCAAAGCAATTTCCTTAAGGAAGGAGTCCTTGTCCCCCAGGCACTCCCTTGCTCCCTCCAGAGCCCTACGTGCAAGACTTCAAAGGTCAAGTCTCACTTGCCACATGACCCTGCAATACCACTGCTAGGCATCTACCCAGAGCTGGGAGAGGGACACCAACAGCACCTGCACATCCATGTTCACAGAAACACTGTTCACCATGGCCGAGAGAGGGGGAACCCAGGTGTCCATCAGCGGACGAATGGAGAAACCAACTGGTGCACACACGATGGAATGTTACGCAGCTGTAAGAAGAAATGAAGTTGTGAAGCATAAGGCAACACGGATGAACCTGGAGGACATTATGTTGAGTGAAGCAAGCCAGACACAAAAGGACAAATACTGTATGATTGTATACTATGAACTAAATATATTGTGTAATCTCATAGAGTTAATAACTAGACTATAGGTCACCAGAAAATAGAGTGAGGGTAGAGAATGGAAAGCTAAGGGATAATCTGTGCAGAATTGGTTAAAAGGTTGTTTGTAAATCTTTGGAAGTGAATGGAAATGGTGAAAGTACATCATGGTGTTTGTGACTAGCAGAGCTATTATATGGGTATGACAGTGGTTGAAGGGGAAAGTCTAAGGACATGTATATTAACTAGAAGGAAAGCTGAAAAATGTGACATGGGACTACATAACATAGTGAAAGCTCATGTGAAATACAATATGGATAATATTGCATATATAAGACTGTTTTCACAAAATATAAACACAAATAAACTAGAGAGAAAGAAAGAGAATAACAGTTATGTATGGCATGAGAAGCATAGAGAGATTGAGGGGTGATAAGTTGTTTTGTTGTTTTGTTTTTTATTTTTGTTATTATTGGAATAATGAAAATGCTCTAATAATGACTGAACTGATTAATGTACAACTATGGGATTATACCAAATACCATTGATTGTACACTATGGATGGATTTATGCTTTATTAATGTATATCAATAAAATTGATTTGTTTAAAAAAAGAGTCAATTAAAAAATAAAAGTCAAGTCTCAAATGGAAACTATCATCTTCTCCCTTTATCAGCGCACACAATCCCTTCCCCACCCCACCCGGGCCCAATATCCCAGCCCAAAAATGCCTGGGAGCTCTCTCCTCGGCCTTCACGTGTGTCCCAGAAGGGCCTGCTGCCATGTCCTTCTCGACAGCGCTCGCCTCTCTGTCCCCTGGTCCTGATGCCCGTCATCACCTCCTTTCAGAAAGCCCAAGGAGCCCCCCAGCTGCCTCTCCTCCGTCTCCCCTCCCCAGCCTATCGGCTGTCACAGCCATCTTCCTATCACCCCAATCCCATCGGGCCCAGCCCCAGCTCAGGCAGCTTCAGGCTAGGATTCCTGGTGCTGAACAGGGAGAGAAGCTCCGTGAGTTTTTCAAGATGTTCTCATCTACATCCCTCCAATGGAACTCAATGAGGCAATAGAAACAACGGAAATGCCGCCACAACAAGGAGGAGCTGGAAACCAGGACGCCGAGTGAAAGGAACAGTGACGAAAGGCTGCGCGGTATGATTCCATGTACATGGAATGCCCTGAATAGGCAAATCTATAGAGACAGAAAGTAGATTAGCGGGTGCCTAGAGCTAGGGAAGATGGAAGAGATGGGGGGCAGCGGCTGATGGGTATAGGCTTCTTTTTGGGGCGATAAAAATCTTCAAAAACTGATTGTGGTGATAATCACACAACTCTGAATACAGTAAAAACCATCAAATTGCACAATTTAAATGGGTGAGTTGCATGAAATGTGATTTTTGTCTGAATAAAGCTGTTATCATGCTCCAGTCTGGCTTTCACCCCCCCAATCCCCCTTATCCCCTTCAACCCAGGTGAACTTGCCCCAACCCTCCACCTAGCCAAAGAGTACCCATCCCTCCAGACTCAGCTCCCCAAATTCCTGCAGCGTTCTTCCCATTTTTCCTTCATTCACACATACATCCAGTAAACAACAACTTGCACTTATTGTCCCACACACTCGGGAATTCAAGAGCAAACATGATGCAGTGCTTGCTCCCAAGGAGCCCATGATTTAGTTAAAAACAAACAAACAAAAAGCAGACAAAAGGGCATCACACTCTCCCACACTGTGGTCTGTGGTTGGTGGCAAGGCCCCAGCATGTGTAAGTCCATTGAGGGTGGTGGGCCACACTTGTGGGAGATGTTTGTGTGGGATGTGGTGGGAGGTGTGGGAGGTGGGCAACATGGGAATCCCAGTGGGTTCCGTGTGATATTTTGGGTAATCTAAGCACCTCTTAAAATATGTGTATATATATATATAAATAACATTTTTGTAAGCAAATGCACATATATGCATATATATTTATATATCATTTTACAAACATTGGTATGTATTGTGAAAATTTTGATTTTTACCCACAATAAAAAATAAATAAATTTTTTTAAAAAAGGGCATCACAGAGCAACGATGCTAACACACCACGCGCTTGGGTCTTAGTTTCTTACGGAACTTTCAGGTTTTACTCATTTGCCTTGAGAAGAGCCCAGCTGCTCCAGGGCAGGGACGCACTTCCAGTGTCCCCAAGTTCACCCTGTTTGTGGCTGATGGAAAGAGTTCAGGGATCAGCTGCAGAAGAGCCAGCATGGGGCCCAGCTCGGGGAGGGAGCTCCGGACAGGCCACTTCCTCCCAGAGTCCCTCAGCATCTTCTCGGGAAAGGGTAGATGATGCCACCTTCGCAGAAGAACAAGGGTGGCAGGGTAACTCATTGAGAATTGATTATGGCAGGTTACTCTGTTAAAAAAAATATTAGTTGTTTCTTGTAGACTCATCAGAAATGAAAAAAAAGCATTTACCCCTCTCCCAGGAAGATGGTGAAGCCTTTTAGTTAGTCCAACAAATATCAAATTTATGAATGGATGTTTTTTCTTATAGTAAATATCTCTCCTATGTTTCAGGGCTAGAAGGAGAACTTGTAATATCCCTGGAAGCAGGTCTTTGCATTTTCAAGGTCTCTAAATTCCACACCTGAGCCAGGGTTCTGCTGGCCTTGGCAGAGCTGGGCATGTGGGGTTCCCCCATAGCCACAGTTCTCACTCAATCTTAGAGAACCCCAAATTTGGGGCCAACCTCTAATCCTGGCAGGTGGGGCCCTGAACTGGATTTAATTTGACTTAAACAAAAAAAGCATAACATCCCCTGTGCTGCACGGCAAGCATCCTGGAGCAATTCTAACCTGACATTTAAGGAGATTCTCTGAGATGATTGATTCATATCTGCCTCACTGGCCAAGCACAATTCCTAGAATTGGAGACAACTGGTTTTATATTTTTGAGACAATGACCAGAGAATTAGCAGAGAACTGGGGCAGAGAGAAAATTGTGGTCTCTCAAAAGTTCCTGCTGAATTAAGAACAGAATGAACTTAAAAGGATCCTGGAGAATGCTTTCAAATCCTGGGACACAGACATAGAGCAGCTGATAGAATGTTCCAGAAAAAAAAAAAAAAAAAAAAAACTGGGAGAGAAGAGAATGGATACCTTATATAAATGAATGAAAGAGCTTTGCGACTTTTGAAGTTCTGCTCAAATAAAAGGTGAGCCATTGGTAATGATTTCCTGCCTGATAACATGGGAATCTTGGAAGATGGAGCTAACCCTAAGAAGGCCTGCGGCTGGGGATCCCAGGGGCAGGGCTCCCAGGGACACGTCCTTTTCAGTTGCCAGGACTTAGGCAGGTGGCTAGGAATCTCAGTAGAAAAGCCTCTCCGGAAAACAGACAAATGCAATTTAGAGACAGCAAAGGATCAGGGCTCTAAGTCCATGGGAGACTGACAAAGAAAATATTCCAATTTGGTGTGATTCAGAGCGCACCCCCAGTCCTGCTTCAAACACATCTGAAAAACATGGTGTCTCTTTGCCAAAACAGGCCTTCTGTGCCCAGCGCAAAAGTGCCCGTGGAGACCCCAGGACAGCCAGTCGTAGACAGGGGCGTGCTCCCGCCAAGCTGCCTTCTCCCCGCCCGGGGGCATTTGTGGGGAGCAGACAGGACCCGGAGAGGCCTGCCCTTCCCCACAGCTCCTCCCTGGCCCCCACCCGCCTCTCCAACACAGAGAAAGCAAGAATTTACAGCAGCGCCTGGCGTGTTTAAGGAGAGGTGCTGGCCCAGCCCCCGCCCCGCTGCCCCGCCTGGAGCCGACTTCCCCTAACTCTCCAAGCCCGAGACCCTCTGTTTGGTCTGCATAAGGCAGAGTTATTGGGCCAAGTGTTTTTAAAAATAGATGCAACTGCAGACCCTGAGAAACTGAAGGGATATTATGGGAATACACAACTGCGTTGTTGTGTTACTATATGAAAAATTGGAGTCGTGCTTCCCGTTTTCCCCTCCTGCTCTCCTGCCCCTCCCTCTCCTTGTTCCTCACCTGGGAGGCTGTGGCTCCTGGCCCAGAGAACAATAGACATTACAAATGAGCTCCCCTCGCTGCAGCCAGGCCAGGCCCCGAGCCCAGGCCATGCCATGCAGGGCGCTCCACCCTCCAGCGACTGCAGTTCTGGTGTTAACTGATGAGGGCCTGGAGCCTGCGGCCCCGGCTGCAGGCTGGATCTGGGGCTCCCAGCTCACCAGGACGCAAGCCCAGTCCTGCCAGAGGAAGCTCTGAGCTCCCGCTGCCAGGGGTCCCCCACCAGGCTGGGCAGGAAAAGGAGGAGCTGGAGCTTCCATCCACCTCGTCCAGGCGCCCCTGAAAGCTTCCAGGCTTCGTGTCACTATAGTCCTTTAATATAAATTTAGGTATCTTAGCGTCAGACAGATGAGCGGAGCAGAGAGGTTAGGCCACGTGCCAACGTCAAGAACAAACTTTCAGGCCGTGCTTGGACAGAAAGAACGAAGTGCACCCCCACCCCCAGCTTCGAAGCCCAAGGCAGGATTCGGGGAGTCAAGCTGACCTCCCTCAGCTCTCCCCTGCTTAATCCAGGTCTCCCAGACCCACCACCTGCCCCCGGGGTGGCTGGAAGCAGGCCCCTCTTGCCCACACCCTCCCTGGGGCAGACGCTCGTGAGGGCTGAAGGCTTGCGGGGCAGCCACCCTGATTCCCAGGAGAGAGCAGCCTGGCCGTGGGGCTGACACTGAATAAAGGCTCAGTGCAGATACTGGCACATGCAGGTGCTCAGCAGACATGGATCCGTCCTCAAGTGCACGAAAACTAAAAAACTGAAACATACTTGTCAAACGTCAATTATATTAATTGACTCAAAGGCATGAGTAAATGTCTTCAGCTAGGCGTGAGAGTTTGAAGCTGGGTGGATCCCAGATCATGTCCTTGCAGCTAATCCATTCCTGTGGGTGTAAACCTATTGTAGGTTGGACCGTTTGATTAAATTATCTCAGCCTTTGATGAGATTGCAAGACCCAGGGTGGGTCTTAATCCTCTTACTGGAGTCCTTTATAACAGGATGGAAATACAGAGAAAAAAGCCTAAGAGAGACCCCCAGAAGCTGAGAGGAAGCTACAGGTGAAGCAGAAAGCAACAGAGCCTGGAGGAGGAGGCAGAGACCGGCAGGCACCGCCACGTGCCTCACCTCGTGCCTTGACAGGTGAGAGAGGAATCCAGGGCCACCAGCAGCCGGTCCTCGGTGAGAAAAGCATCACCTGATGAAGCCCTGATTTGGACATTTTTCTTGGCCTCAAAACTGTAAGCTTTTAAACTAATAAATTCCGATTGTAAAAGCCAGCCTAGTTCTGGTATATCGGCCTTGGCAGCCTTTAGCAAACTAAAACGCTAGGTTTTTCTCTTTGTTAAAATAAATGAAAACAGGGACTCAAGCAAACACATGTACACACATGTGCACAGCAGCCTGTTCACAGCGGATGAACGAGAAACAAAATGTGGTGTGTACTTACAAGGGACGATTATTCAGCCATCAAAAGGAATGAAGTGCTGATAGGTGCGACAACGTGGATGAACCTCGGAAGCATCGTACTAAGTGAGGGAAGCCGGTCACAAAAGACCGCATGCTTTACGTGTCCACTTATATGAAATATTCAGAATAGGCCGATTGTAGAGACAGAAAGTGGATTACTGGTTGCCAGGGGTTGCAAGCTGGGAAGAGTGGAGAGTAACTACTTATGGTTACAGGGTTTCCTTTTAGGTAATGAGAATGTTTTGGCACTAGATAGAGGTGGTCATTGCACAAGATTATGAATGTACTAAACGCCACTGAATTGTATGCTTTAAAAAGGTTAATTTTGGGAAGTGGATGTGGCTCAAGCAGTTGGTTACCTGCCTACCACATGGGAGGCCCCAGGTTCAGTTCCTGGTGCCTCCTAAAGAAGACGAGTAAGGCAGAGAGCTGACGCAATGGGCTGGCATGGTAAGCTGATGCAACGAGATGACACAATGAGATGAGACAATGCAACGAGGAGACACAATGAGGAAACACAATGAGAGACAAAGAGGCAGGGAGCGGATGTGGCTTGAGCGTTTGGGTGCCTCTTTCCCTCATGGGAGGTACCAGGTTCAGTTTCCGGTGCCTCCTAAAAAGAAGACAAGCAGACACAGAGAGCAGACAGCCAGCGCAAACAATGGAGCGGGGGGCAAGAAATATATAAATAAAAATAAATCTTAAAAAAAAAAGAGGTTAATTTTATGGTATGTGAATTTCACCTCAATTTAAAAAAAAAAAAAATTTAAGACAAGTTACCAGGTATGTCACTAAGAATACACAAAGGACTTCCTCTAAGTTGCTTAAACTTTAGACACGAGGAAAAACAAGTTCCTCCCTACTGGTCTAAGAGAGCAGAGCCACCTTGCTCTGCACAAGACCACACCTGCCTTCTAGAACTGTCTGGTGCTGATGCTCCTTGAAGTCTGACCAAGCTCCTGCTCCAGAGCCTGCATGTCTCCCTCTGCTCTCCTCCCTCTCCGTGCGGCCCGTCCAGACTCCATCCGGGCTGCCTCTGCACACCTGGCCAGGGTGACACGGCTGCTGCCCAAGGCCTGTCTGGGGCCCACAAAGGCCTTTCCCTTCAAGCGCAGCGGCTGGCACTGCCTTTGACGTCTCTTTTCTCCAGGTCATCTCCTGTTGTTTGGAGAGGCCGAAGGGCATGGGGGAGAGCCGACACCAATGGCAGGCTCCGCCAAATCACACCTGGGTTGGCAGCGACAGTGCCGTCGCCGACACCCCAGGGCGACAGCGGCCAAGCCGCCTGCGTGCCCAAGAGAAGGTGCCTCTGCATGTCTCTTCTTTCCTTCTTCAGCAGAGATTCAAGTTACCAAACGCCTTTTGATAAGGTCTGTCTGTGGACCTAGTCTTCAGCTAAAAACCTACCCAGAAGGTTCTTTTTGCCTCTGAGCAGCTTAAGGGACAAGGGCAAAATTAGCAGTACAGGGCAGGGAGGAGCCCTTCCACAGACGTATTTACAAACACCCTGGAATGTTAGGTTTCAAATTTTCTATTTTCTATTTATTTTTAGTCCTAATTATAGTTGCAGCAGGGTGACGCAGCTACAATTGCATATTCTGCTATTTGATTACCTTTTTGTAACTGTAGTGCCACAAAGAAGAAATTTCAACACTCCAGCAAAATAGGCGTTGCTCTAAACACCCCCTCGCCCAGACACCTATGCGGAATTACTCATAGGGAGCCAGGGGCATGAGGGGAGAGGGAACCCGGAATGTGCTTTTCTTCTCCAGGAACTTCTTGTGCTGGTGCGACTGATTTCTCTCAAGGTTTCTTTGTCTCCACTTGGCCGCTGTGTGCTCACCATCACTCCCAGGTGAGCCAGTGGCCGCGTGGCAGAGGACCAGGCCACTCCGGAAAGAAAGGGGCTTGGAAGGCCCTCCCGGGTTGGGGAGCACCCCTGTGGGAGGAGCCCGAGCAGGGGAGCCCAGTTCAGAGCCAAGGCCACGCGGGCCGCTAGGCCTGGGAAAGGTGAGGCTGGAATAGACCCAGAGCCACGGCCACTGCCCACGGGCCCTGCCCTCCTGCTCGGACCACCGAGGGCATGGGGGCCTGGAGCAGTCCGCCGGCCTCACTGCGGTGTCCAAGCTCCTGACCCCCTTCCAGCCGAGTGTCTGCAGCCTGGCGCATCCTCCCTGCTGCTGGATCGCAAATACACTAAACGTAAGTGTATGTACAACAATTTAAAAAGGCATGGAGGACCCCTGGCGAAATGACAATGGCGGCTGTTTGAGAGGGGCAGAATTATGGAAATAGATTTCTTTTCATGTTCCTAAGGTTCTGGAAGCTTAGTTTTTTATAATTAAAATAAATAAATGTACAGTTTAAAATAGTCTTACAGAGATGGAGATAGAATGAGTAGGGGTCAGGGACGGCAGGAGAAGGGGAGAGAGACCCTAAAGGAGGAACACGAGGAAGGGCCCTGTGGAGCAGGGCGTTCCTTGATTGTGCTGTGCTGGTGGTGACACGAGCGTACACGTGTGGCAAAGCGGCAGGCCTGGCACGCGCTCTCCTGGCTGGGGCCCTGCACCGCAGTCACAGCCAACATCCGCCTTGGGGAAGGGGGTTGAGGGTACCCGGGGCCTCTCTCAGCTACCTTGGCAACTTCTTGTGATTTTCTCATTGTTTCAAAATAAAAAGCTTGGAGTAAATCTGACTATGGCTCGCTCCTGATGCCGAGGAATTGGGACGTCCTGGGTTTTAAGGCCAGTAAACCCCTACCCAGCCCTTATTTGGCAAATATAGAAAGAACAGAGGGCACGCTTTGCCCCCCTCCCCTTTTATTTAGCCCTCGAAGAAACCCAGAAGGCAGGTGCCCGAGGTAGGGACGAGGAAGCTGCTGGAAAGGGCACGAGCTCTCACAACCGCCTGCCTCAGGCTTGGCTCACCCCAGTACCGGTACTGGTACCGCCGCATCCACGGAGCCCTCCTCCCTGCCCTGGGATGCAGCGGCCACGCCTGGTGCTCAGGGAGGAGCCGCAGCAGAATCTGAATCAGCCCTCCCCACCCTCCCCGCGAGCCACCCTCCTCCCTGCCCCGCCCGCACCTCCCAGGCCTTCCTGCCAGGGTATCTTGACCTTCATCCTGCCGCAGAGCTGCCAAGTTCAGCGCAGCTTGGCCCGTTTGTCTTCACCCTGGCCGCCTTTGATCCGCTCCCCAGGTGCAGCCAGCGGCTTTCTAGGGCAAGACAGGGCTCTGATTCGCCCCTCAAAGGCTCCTCACTCTCTTCAGGATAAGGTCCAAACTCTTCAAATGCCCCGACTCAGCAAGACGCGCAGGCCTCTGAAGACAGACCCCCACTTGCTCCTGCAGCAGCCTCACCGGGCATCGCCTCCCACTCACCAGGCGAGCTGCCCTCCCCCCCAGTGCCTCCTCTCTGCTCAAGGCCTTGGTGTGCTCTGTTCCCTAACTTCGACACTACTTCCTCCAGGCAGTCTTCCCTGACCACCAGGCCACTTCCTCCAGGCAGCCTTCCCTGACCACCAGGTCACTTCCTCCAGGCAGCCTTCCCTGACCACCAGGCCACTTCCTCCAGGCAGTCTGGTGAGCCCCTGTGCTTCCAGTACACATTCATTCCAACTGCCTGCAAGGCTGTGCAAGGACCATCAGCACGGCACTCGGCGCACAGTAGATATGCAGGAAGTATTTGTGAAGTTCACGACTGTCAGAAGAAGTTGACACAACTTGCCAAGGCCATGCTCATGGGGGTAGGCTGATGGGACAGGAACCCAGGCAGTCTTTCTACCCTGGGGGCTGTGACCTTCCCAACTTCATCAAGGATGGGGAAAAGGGTGGGGAAATTGCTCCAGCCTTATTTCCAATCCTAACATGAGTAGGGGGCAGCCAGGACGTGCAAAGCCCCCTCTACGCGGGGGACTTGGGGATCCTGGGCCTCACCTCCTGGGCACGGCCGAGGCAGCCAGGTGCTCCTGAGGGCACCATCTGGGGCAGGTGGGACGAGGGAGTTCTCTGGATGTGGTTCAGGAGGAGGCAAAGCTGCCGAACGCTGCAGGCCCAGTTTGGCGATTTATTGATGCTCTTCGAGTTAATGCATTATTATCAGTTTGCATATTTATAATGTGCCCTCTAGTTATTAACGGTGATATAATGCCGAACGAGAAAACCAAGAGACCTCAGAAATATTTACATAGCGGCATAATTAAGACTAACAGCTGAGTCACCAAGGGACCCACCGACTTTCTGGGAGAGGGAAAAAATAGGACATTCTGACTTCACGCCCTACCCTAAGTACCCTAAATCCAGGCCAGGCAGAAGCCCATGATGCTCCCCCATGACCCCTCCCAGCCTTCGTCAGAACACGGTCCCTCCCTGAAATGCAGGCTGCCGCCCCTCCCCTGACCAGCCCAGCCCTCCAAGGCCACCGTGGCCGCTTGAAGCTGCACAGCAAGAGCTCAAGGGGAGGGGGAAGCCCGAGGCAGGGGCAGGCAGCCTCCGATGCCAGCCTGCTAAAGGGTCCGCTCCCATCCCGCCCCCCCAGCCCCCCAGGGAAGCCTCGATACAAGGCTCAAGGTGCCCTGGGAGTCCAGAACACTCTCAGAACACCAAACAGCAAAGCCCCCAGCCAGGAACCCCAGCGTCAACCCCAGGGACTGGCAGCAGCTGAGCGGTGCCACTGAGCGAACCCCTCGGCCAGACGAGAGGGCAAAGACTTGGCTCTGGCTTTGCACGAGGAGGTTTAGTTCCTGAGCAGAGCTGCTGCTGCCCACCACCTGACCCTTGGCACGTTGTGCTCCTCAACACCCGCTGCCCTCCGCTTCTTCCTCTTCCCAGAACCCCGTGGTCCATTAGAGAAGCTCAGCTGTGCTCCATGAGTCCTTGATGAGTATCTTTTATTTTATATATATATATATATTTTAGGAGGTACTGGGGGTTGAACCGAAGACCTCATACATGGAAAGCCAGTGCCCAACCACTGAGCTACTGCCATTCCCCATGAGTATCTTTTAAAGAAAAAAAAAATGAATTGGCAAATGGATAAATAAAATGTGGTCTATCGGGTAGTAGATGTAGCTCAAGTGGCTGAGCGCCTGCTTCCCATGTCCGAAGTCCCAGGTTCGATCCCCAGTACCTCCTAAAAACAAAACAAAAAAATGAAAAAACTCTCATTGGAGAGCCAGTGCGGCTCAGTGGTTGAGCATCTGCTTTCCACCTACGGGGTCCTGGGCTCAATCCCTGGTACCTCCCAAAAACCTGTTTTGTTTGTTTAAAAATGTGGTCTATCCAAACAATGGGATATTACTCAGCAAAAGAAAGGAATGAAGCTCTGGTACATGCTACAACATGGATGAATCTTGAAAACATGATGCTAAGTGAAAGACACAAAGGGCCACATATAGTATGACTCCACTTCCATGAAACATCCAAAACAGGTGCATCTATGAGGACAGAAAGTAGATTAACAGTTGCCTAGGGCTGGAGAGGGCGAGGCAATTGGGGTGACAGTTAAGGGCTGCAAGGGTATCTTTTGGGGTAATGAAAATTGTGGCTCTAAAATTGATTATGGTGATGGCTGTACATCTCTACAAATATACTAAAAGCCATTGAAACGAACGCTTTAAATGGGTGAATTGTAGAGTATATGAGTTATATCTGAATTTAAAAAAAAAAAGCATTTGTGGGGAACTCCTGTTACTCGTGGTTATGGAGCCTGAATCGTAGAAAGGTTGTGTCTTCTCGGTCAGCCTCCACTGGGCACCTAGGCACATTACAACCCAGCCAAGCCTTGCCCCTCCCCCCCTTCCAAGGGGTAGAGGCCAAGCAAAGAGGCCACCCCAAGCCCCAAACCCTCAAACCCCCATTGCCAAAGACCTAGCTTCCCCTTGACAGAGGAAGCTGCTGCCCTGCGGCCCAAAAGATCCCAAGACTGAAAATCTACATTCCACAGGACACAACAAGCAGTAACTAATGCCAGCCACATGGCATCCCGCTCGCAATAAATGTCACCCTGTTTGGCTTCTGAAAGGGTCTCTGATATGCAGTTAATGCGGCACTCAGGCTCCATCACGGGCAATATGCAAATGCGGCTTTTGTCACAACCGGCACTAACTCTAATAACTCCCAAAGTGAAAATGTTCCCATAAAAACCGCCATAAAAAGTCTCTTATTTTATTGCCAGCTAAGTTTTCTTTACTTGTTGTCAGGACTTTCTCCTCACTGTTGATTAGCTAACAGGCGGCACTGCCATTTTTTTTCCTTTAGAGAAGCCGGTGCACATACTTGCCAGCCTGTCCCCTCCCTCCACCTGGAGGATGCTTTGCTTCAGCTGCCACCGCTGCCCAGCCCCCTCAGAGCCAGAGGGGCTTATAAACCACATTGACCTTCCCCAACGGGTGGCAGAAACACATTACCATTGGTCTGCTGGCCGCACTCCCTGGCCAAACGGGAATATAAAAATCAGCCTTATTTACAACAGAATACTTCTGCTGCTCAAGTTAGACCTGGCTGTGTGCCACATGCACACACACACGTGTGCACAGAGGCATGAGAAAACAAGCTCACACATGCATGCACATACGTACCTACGTGGGCACAAGAACACACACACACACACATGCACACACTTACACCCATGCATGCACACATGGCCACCTGTGCACAGTGTGTGCACACACTCATGCATGCTCACACTGCAAGCACACATGGGCATGGGAACACACGCTTGTGCACACACACGAGCACTCATTAACATACACATTCATGCACATACATGTGTGTGCATACACACACAGGCACACAGATGCACGCACCATGCTGCTTTCCCCATAGGGGTTTGCACATATATCCCACAAGAAAGGGCCCCAGCCAGCCCCTCCCCAGCTGGCCTCTGCTGCTCGGGGCCTTGGGAGAGAAGCCTGCCTCTCCTTTGTATCTCAGCACCAGGCACCTAGCTCAGAGAGGGGGAGGCACCTTCTCTGTTATCACAGACTCTGAAGCTAAGCTGCTGCTCTGAAATCCCTGGAGGAGGGCCTCGGACCTGCCACTGACACAAGACAGCTCTTTCTCCTGGAGCCCTCACAGAAGATGGCATGACAGAAGACAGTCACTTGCTTTTTCCACGAAGGCCCGCTCACCACAACTGACTCATCTCAGACTAGAGCCTCCCAGTCCTTCCAGAAAGCCATTCATGGAGGCATCCTGCAAGCAAAACAGACAAACTACTTCAGCCCAAGAAGGTCAAGGGCCAAGCCCTTGGAGAGGAGACTCCCAGCCATCCCTCTATGCACCTGAGAGGGGCCAATGCAAAACACTGTTTGCAAGTGTTTCTTACACAAATGTAAAAGGGAATGAATAAACCCATCACTTTCTATTTATGAGCATTTGCCTATGGGAGCAGGAGAGTAAGAAAATGCAGCCTCTTCAGCATAAAGCACCCATGGGGGTCCACGGAGCAGCCACTGCCAAGGGCAAGGATGCCCCAACATGGAAGGGAGGCAGCCAGGACCACCCACATTTCCACCCAAGTGACAATGCAGAACACAGGCACAGTGCTTCTCCTGGGCTTCATGATTGCCCTCTAGGTCACTGCAGCCACATGCTGCGCCCCTGCCCAGGACCAGGACAAGGCACCACTTCCTGGTGATCCAGGATGCTGCGCCCCTACCTGGGAGCCAGGACAAGGTGCCCTTCCCCCAGGAAGCCAGGATGGCTGCCGCCAGGTAACCTCGGGGATGGAGCAGGTCGCCCCTGCCTTCACGAGGAGTCCACTGTCCCCCAGAGAACAAAGGGCCGTGAACCCCCTTTCCCCACCGGAGCAACCAGGGGCCTGCACGTTGGTGAGAGAGGTTCCCCCTCGCGCTGCTTTCCCCCAGGGTGGAGACCCCAGAGACCCGCCCCCGCCGCGCCAGCAGCCGCGCCCCAGGTTTGGGGAAGAGGAGAGCGTCCTGACGCCGCGGCAGGTGCAGAGGTGGGGCAGGTGCAGGGGTGGGGCAGGTGCAGCGGTGGGGCAGGTGCAGGGGTGGGGCAGGTGCAGCGGTGGGGCAGGTGCAGCGGTGGGGCAGGTGCAGGGGTGGGGCAGGTGCAGCGGTGGGCGCAGCCTTGCCCCGCCTTCTGGCAGCGCGGATGCCTTCTACTGGGGGTTTTAAAGGTCATGTCCTCGGTCAGCGGGAACATTTCTACATGACTTCTGAGGCCGAGGCTCCTTTTAGAGGCATTTAATCCAATAACAAGCACCCCCTGAAGAAAAGGGTTTACAGGTCACCGCCCAGCTGGCCTGATAAATCACCTGCCTGGGGCCTGGCTCCACGGGCCTGGGCTGGGGGGGGCAGGCCGGGGCCACGTAGGGGGCGGGGACCAAGGGGCGGGGGGGGGGGGTCCCACAGGGCGGAAGCAGGGCCCGTCCAGGACGAGGGGCCAAAGGAGAGGGGCGGGGTCAAAGAAGGAGCCGAAGGGAAGGGAGGAGCCTGGCTAGGAAGAGAGGTCAAAGGGGAGGGATGGGACAGGACCAAGCAGGAAAGGCGGGGCGAGGCCGGGAGGGGCGGGGCCAGCCGGGAGCGTCCCCCTGTTTCTAGCCCCGGGTTCCAAGGCGCCCACACAGAGGCCCGTCTCCTAGCAAGGTCGAGCTGACCTTGGCCCCGCGGGGGGGCGCGGAGCACGTGTCTGCCAGTCTCCCGGCGGGCCCGGCGCTGGCACATCCTAGCCGCGCCACGCCTCCTCGTCTAATGAAGAAACAAATGAGCCTGAAGAGGGGCACGAAGGCCCTTCGGACAAGCCAGGGCTTACGCCCCCCTGTGCCAGGTGCAGCCAGGGCGCTGCGAGACAGCCCTTCCCCAAGGCAGGATGGGGGGCGCCGTAGTGGGACAAGGCGAGAGACCCAGCTGAAGCCAAGGGCCCCCGGGGGTGGGCTGGCAGAGGGTGCAGATGCACAGCCACCCCCTCTGGGGATCCAGAGCTGTGTCTCTACCACCACCTCTTAGAAAGATCCACGCCACCTGTCCATCCCTGCCTAGGACCCAGACCCACCATCTCCTACTTTAGAGGCCAGGTGCCATTCAAGTGACAGGTGCAATCGAACCTCGTTTGCACAAACGTCTGAGCAGGGCCCAGTGGCATCCGTGTCCTTTAGAGGCGAGAGTGAAGGGCTTGGATCAATTCCATCAATCCCTCGAAATGTTAAAAACCTAAGAAAGGTCACTGCCAGTGAATATTCTTTTCAGGAAGAATCACATACCCCACCAGTTTCTCTCTAACTCCAGAACTGTGTCTGAAGAACACGTGGCCATGAGACCTGGGCCCAAGGCCCGGTCAGCTCCCTGGGCCACAGGGCCCAGGATGGGCAATGGACCCCAGAGCCTTGGGCAGCAGATGTCCGCCCTTGCCCAAGGGGACCTGTGCTCTTGCTGCCTGCCTGTACCCCCACGGTCCTGAGTGGACAGCACCCCAGTTTCATTTGGGTCTCCCCAGATTCACTGCACAGAGTCGTAATGGGACTCTGAACCAAAGTGGCAGGACTGGGGCCCAGCCCTGCCCACCAGATGCCCTCACCGGGAATCTGAACCGGCACAACAAGCCATGAAGACGACGACAGGGGGGGATCCTTAGTTCCGGCTGCTCGCGTCCCAGGAGCTGTTCCCTTCATCCCCTAAGCCACCCACATCCTTGCAAGAGAATCCCATTTTGCTTAATTTAGCCAGCGCTGGTTTCTGTGGCTTAAAACAAAGGAAACTTCTTAAATTAAGACAAGTTAAAAAAAAAAAAAAATGAAAAGCAAAATAAGAATGAGTTCCAGAGACCCCCCTAGTGAAAATCACAGGGGATTTCCAGTGAGAATGGGCTTATCTGAAAGAGTACTTCAAACAGACGTCTGCACCCCTGACTGCCTGGCTTTAAGCACCAGCTCTACCAATTACCAGCCGGCTGGTACTGAGAAGGTATGTAACTTGCCTCTGCCTCAGTTTCCTTGTCTGTCAGAGGGAGATAATAAGAGAACCAATCTCAAAGGCCTGAGAGCAAGGCCCGCACTTGCTAGTGCCATTTAAGTGTTTGTTAAAAAGTCATATTTAATCAAATTAAATCCTCTCTCCCTCCATCCTTCACTCCTGCCCCCTAGGCACAAGGGCACAGAGCCAGGAGAAGTGGACACTGCCTTCGAAATGTCACTGTCTGGCTGGAAAGACAGACTTGTAAACACATAAATCGAGTCCGATATGATAAGACTATTCTGCAGATAGCACAGTGCCCTGGGAGGAGTTGATTCATTCTGCCTCGGGAGTGTCGCCTTTGCAGAGGAGGTGACATTTGAGCTGGACTTTGAAAGACGAGCCCTCCACAGAACTAAATCTGGACCCGATGCCAAGAGAGGCAGCCTGGAAAATCAATCCAGCCACCTGGAGGAGGAGCAGTGGGCCGCAGGCTGGCTGTGTGGCCCTCCCCGCTGGGGGGAGGGTACCTCCGCCTCCCCAGCCCGGGCCCAGCTCCCTTTTTCACAGCCTGTGCTCATTTCCCCAGGACTGGCCCCTTCCGCTTACTTCCAGGCAACCTAGCTTGCTCCTTCCCCCTCAAATACAACTTGCATTTTCTTCCTCCAAAAATGAAAACCACTGTGATCATTCTTAAATTGTACCTTACCTTTGGAGAATGCCTTTCTAGATTTCTAGAGAAAAGAAGTGTAGAATGATGGTCATGGGCAGAGCTTCAGCCCAGCTTGGCCACCAACTCACCTGGTAACCTTATTTAATTGCTCAGTCCTGGCAGGGAGTAACCAGGCTGCTGTGAGGAGGGGATGACTGACACACATGGAGCTCCTGGAGCAGCATCTGGCAAACAGCAAGGTCTCTGTGAGCACTGGTGCCTTCACATGCATTTTCTCCCACCCCAGCTCTCTGCTGTGGCCGCTGGACTGAGCAGCTCTGTGACTGGTGCAGGTGTCTGCCGGGGCACGGGTCTGGGTTTGAATCCTGGCTCAGTTACTACTCACTGCGTAACTTCAGGCAAGTGACAACCTCTTCAGGGAAAACGGGGCAACCCGAGCTGTCTCATTACTAAGACAATGCCTTCCACGTGCCTAGTGCCTGGGATAGAAGGAGCAGCCAGTAAACATCAGCCACTTTTATTAACAATACATGTTTTCCTGGCACTTGGCGGTCCTGTGCCTTGTCTCCCTGGCAAGGCTTTGACCTCCTTGAAGGCTGGGCTTCTCACAGATCCTTGAATCCCCACCGGGCCTTGCCCGTGGGAAACGTTTGCCGACAATCTGATTTCCAGCTACTCTGGGCTGTTCTGAGCAAGTGGCTCCATCCAGACCAGACCTACAGGGTCAACAGTGGTCCTCGGCGCTGCTTCCTGCTGACCCAGTCCCAGTGCCTGCCCTATCCTGTACAGACCCCGGCCCCACCCACCCCAACCGCCCCACATACACACACTCATCTCCCCTTAGCACTGGCTGAACTGCCTATTCAGAGACGATTCTGGTCGTCGTTTTCTCCCTAAACGCACGGAGCACAAATCTGTGATTTCCTCCGGATACCTCTGTAATTCTTTTCAACACAAAGTGAACTGAGGAGGAGCGTGTTTTCAGGACTCTCTGCAGAATCCCTGATGTTATTTTGGAATTGTTGGCAGCAAGGACTCTGCCAAAATACTCAAGGTCAAGAGACCAGCATGGTTCTAGGCAATCTGTACCTCTTAAAACAGTGACAAATCTGTTATTTAATTTTAATGAGCTTTTTTGCATCTCAAATCTAATTACAGCATTATCAAGTACTGCTTTGAACTGCAGGCGGTTTCTCATTACGTGTGCGGAGCCTGCCACAAGCGTTTTTCGTGAATACTAATAATACTGCTTAATTCTACTATCCGCTTAAAAGAATAAAAAACTTTCAGCAACTTATAAGGCCAGGCTTTATAAAGCACGTGAGGAGAGTGAGCCACACAGCAACACGGCTTAATTTAAAAAAATAAATACTGGATGTGGCCCCCTCGAGGACAACAGCTCAGGGACCGCCAAGGAACGGTGGACTCAGGGCTGGGAGGAGATGGGCTTCGCGAGCCCCTCCCGGGCTGTTCTGGTGCAGGCTTACTGCATCACAGCCAAATGTCCCAATTTGTTTGCAGTTCAGAGAGAATGGTTCAGTCAACAGATTTTCTGGGTGACGGACTTCAGTAATAGGCCTGGAGCGGGAGGTCCCTGGGGACACGCTCCAGAAATCTGTTGTACGGACAGGTCCGGGGAGCGGTCTGCAAATCAGCAGGAAAGCCATCGGAGAGGAGAGTCCAGCCGCTTCCCGGCCAGCCTGGAGGAGGAGAGGAGACAGCCAGTTGGCCCCTGGCTCTGGGCAAAAAGCTTTGCGGTCCCAGAAGAGCGGAAGTTATCCAAGTCCACAGCCACGACTCTCCACGGTTGGATTTGTACATCCTCTGGGCTTTGTGCGCTGCCCATCTATTTAGAAAATTGTTAAGGCTGAACTTTATCTCTGGCTAGCCAGCTTCCGGATTTGCAGCGACTGCAGCAAGGTACTCTAGGAAGGAAAGGTCCCCACTTGTAATCTTCATTCCGGAAGGTTCCGGCACAGTTTGTGAAGCCAAGGGGTGCATATGCTCCTGGCTTTTGTTCACGAACGTCCACACCTAGTCTCAGACCAGGAGCTCCTGGAAGACGCAAACCACATCTGCAGCGCAGGCTGTCCCCACCAAGGGTAGGTCATGCCGTCGGCACGGCCCCCCTCCTTCTCTCTCTGATTTCCTGCAGGACCAGCTCTGCTTCTCTTCTGCAAATCTGAGCCCTGCCAGTGCCCAGCTCAGAGGGCACAAAGGTCAGGCCGTCCCCAGGCCACACTCTCCACCTGCCTGTGGTGGGCAGAATAATGGACCCCCAAAGCTGCCCACGTCAGAATCCTCAGGACCTATGAGTCTGTTACATATGGCAAAAGGGAGCTGAGATTGCAGGAGCAGGTGAGGTTGCTCGCCAGCTGCCCCTGAGATAGGAAAAGTATCTGGGGGTGCTCAGCGCGGTCACACGAGTCCTCAGAAATGGAAGAAGAGAAGGTCAGAGAGAGGCGTGTGAAAGGGCGCCACCGGCCACTGCTGGCTTTGAACCTGGAGGCAGGGCCACGGAACAAGGCATGCGGGCAGCCTCCAGAAGCTGGAAAAGGCCAGGAGATGGGTTCTCCCCCAGAGCAGAGCTCCAGAAGGAACCCCACCCTGCCGGCACCTTGATTTTAACCCAGTGAGGCCCGTGTCGCACTTCACCACGAGGCTGTGAGATGATGAACGTGTGCTGTTTAAGCCTCGGAGCTGCGGTAGGGTGTTCCGGCAGCGACAGGAAACGAATGCACTGCCTAAGAGCCGATCCGGAGATGCAGCGCGGGGCCTCCTGTGATAGACCACCGAGTCACACTGCCCACCGTTTCCAGGGTGCGGTGGGGAAAAACCTTTCCCAAAAACCTACCCGTTTCCATCCTTCTCCTCAGATTCTTGGTCAAAGAGGTTTTCTTCCAAATAGCCGGCATCCATCACCCGTCATCGAATCACGTGGATTTGCAGCTCCAGTACCACATCCAAGGGGCTCTGCCTAACAGGTTTTCTCTCTTAAGCGTGCAGATGCCAAATCCTGCCAACCCACGTAAGGAGACTGCAGAAGCTCACCCGGCCCCTCCAAAGTCCTGCTTGCCTGGCCGGCCGCTGCTGACTAACGAATCCTGCCCAGGCCCACGCAAGGGGGTCACTCTCCGAGAAGCCCCCTCCTCGATGCAGGGCAGAGATCCCTGACACGGGGCTCGGATGGATACTCGGCTACCACGGCCCCCCCAGGCGGAGGCAGTTAATGGCCCAGCACCAAGGCCTTTGTTTTCTTAAGAGAACAAGTGGTTCCTGACAAGAACCAAGTTTCCTTCTTTACGAGGCCGTCCTTGGTGCCCCCTCTCCAAGCCCGTTAAGCCTAGTTATCTCTGACAAAACACTGCCACACAGGTACCGTTGCCACCGACAAGTTCATTTAAGAGAATTTATTGCCTAATTGTGCAGCTGTTGCCTTCTGAGTTAGTTTTAAGAGATTGTTACCCAAGCAGTGTCATAATTTAGTCATGTTTTCATCTCACAACTCTACTGTAATTACTGTTGTTAACAGCAAATGGTAAACAGGAGCGCAAAGAGGGCCAGCCAACAAACTCTGGATCAAGCAGGGTGGGGACAGAGCACACTCGGGACCCTGGGCGCTTCTGGAAAGCCCCTGAGGATGCCCAGGCCCTCAGACCTGCAGCAGGTGCAGGCAGGTGCGGGGGGCGGAGCTTTGCCAAAGCCCTGCCAGGCCTCCCCACCGGGAGCAGCCCCGCCCCGTTGATTCTTCTGTTTCCACCAAATCCAAACGGCTTCTTCCCACCTAGGCAGCAAAATAGGGCACCTCCCGGCCCCGGCAGAGGGATCACCAAGCGCTGTGAACCACATGCCAGGCACGGGGCTCAGTGCCGGCGACACAGACGTGGCCCCCGGCAACAACAGCGGCGGGAAGGGAGACAGGAGCCCCGAGGGCCACCCCTGGCCGGCAGCGTTGTGGGCTCCGGGCGCGTAGGCAAGGTAAGCAGCTTGCCCGGCCCACACGGCCGGGTCCACCCAGACCTAACTGACCCCATCCGACGTGCCGTCTCCTGTGAACAAGCCGGCTGCCGACCCTGACCCAGCTGGGACTCTGGACCACTGCACCCCACAGCACGGGAAGCAACAGGTACCTCTGACCCCAGGACAGAGGAAGAGTGGAGGTGACAAGGCAAGGCAGGGAGAGAAGTACACGGGATACTGGCGAGTGCCTGGGGTACCGCTGGCATCATCCCCATCATCCCCATCATCCCCATCATCATCATCCTCCTCCTCATCGTCATAGTCGTCATCACTGTCACCGTCACCGTCATTATCATCCTCATGTCATCATCATCATCATCACCATATTTCTCACCATCACTTTCATCATCACCATGTTTGTCATCATCATCATCTTCTTCTACCCTTAGATGAGGCCCTGCAGCCTCACTGCCACCCCTGCTGCCCCAGAACCCCCACCCCAGCTCCTTCAAAGCCACTGGCCATGATTAGTTGGAGCTGATTAGGAAAAGGATAGATGCTCTTCAGAATCCAGTGGCTAGTGAGGCTGGAAGATGCATTTCCAGGCTGCCAAAGCTGCAGACAAAAATTGAAGATGCAGAGACAACAATCAATAAACACAGAGCTCTGCTGAGAAGAATAAAGACTATGAAGTGACGAGAATCGAAACACCTGGAGAAGAAGCACATGCTGAGAAAGCTCAGGGTGTCCTGAGGAAGGGGGGCTGGAGCACCCCGTTCCCTGGCCCCGCAGCCAAGGAGCCCTCCTGCCTGCTAAGGGGTTCTTAGTCCTTCGGGGCTCGGCACCAGTCCCGTGTTACCTGAGTCTCTTATTGTCACGTTGGTAAGGAGTCCCCTCCTCTTGGGCTTCTAGGTACCAGATACAAGTTTGGCACAAAGTGACCGCTCCATAAATCAGAACTTTTACTCCTGTTCCGCAAAGCAAATCTCCAAACTCAAGATCTGACAAAATCACCGTGTGCAGTTTTGGAGTCTGAGAGGTGGTCTGCGAAGTCTGACTCGAGTAACAAAAGTTTGGAATTTGTGGGATAAGCTGGACAGCACTATGGCTGATGAAGAGGAGAGGGGGATATCTAGAATTGGAGCTGGCTCTCCCTGCACCCACACCCCAGTACATGGACTTGAACAGCAGGAGCCTGTCCTGGGCACCAAGCACTGTGCTGGGTGCCCCCACGGGCTGATGCCCCCCCCATGCCCCCTCTGGCTCAGAGGCCAAGCCTGCTCCAGACTCTCCCCCAGGCACCCAGCATCTCTGGACACACCATCAGGCCTCACTGGCCTATGGATTTGTTGATCATCAAGTGACCACACAGGGATGATATTCAGAAAGCCACATGGGTATAGTTTTGCTTTGAGGGTGTGGCAGCCTGAGATTATTTATGAACCCCCAAAAAGAGAAGGACTATGTTTGTAAATTGGTCTGTTCCTCTGGGTGTGACACCCTTTGAATGCATTAGAGTCAAAGGTTTTAAGTTTATTTGATTAAATCAGTTTAGGGTCTTTGATTCGACCACGTCAGTAAGTTGTGAGACAGGTTAAGTCCCTGCCCTCTTGGTGAACTGATGTATTAGTCAGCCAAAGGGATGCTGATGCAAAATACCAGAAATATGTTGGCTTTTATAAAGGGTATTTATTTGGGGTAGAAGCTTACAGTTACCAGGCCATAAAGCACAAGTTACCTCCTTCACCAAAGTTTATTGCCATGTGTTGGAGCAAGATGGCTGCCCACATCTATAAGGATTCAGGCTTCCTGGGTTCCTCTCTTCCCGGGGCTTGCCTCTCTCTGGGCTCAGCTGCTCTGGTACTTCCACAAGACCAGCTGTAGACTATTAGGCAAGTGGCTTGTTTCTCTTCCCAGGGCATTCTCTCTTTCCTCACAACCAAGCTCCTCTGTGTGCTTACTTCCCAGGGCTCCAGCTCAAGACTCCAACCTCCCTTCTCTGCCCTGTGGTTTCTCTGAGAGTCCCCACCCACCAAGGGGGCATGGATGTAATGTCCTACTGACATGGCCCAATCAAAGCCTTAATCATTATTTAATCAAGTAAAAGTGAAACCTCTGAATACAATACACTCTAATAAGCCCAGAGGAAAAGATCAGTTTACAAACATAATCCAATATTTCTCTTTGGAATTCATCAATATATCAAACTGCTACAACTGATCTAAATGGGCACTCACTCAAGAAGACACAGAAGAGAAAGAGAACTTTGTCAGTTTTGATCCTGGAGCCCCAGAGATGAACCATTTGCCTGATAGTTTGCAGCTGAGCAGCTGAGAAAGCCTGAAAAGAAACAAGCCTTATGCCAGACTGATAGAGGAAGCCCTGAGAGACAAGCCCTAGGCCAGCCTATAGCGAGACTGGAAGAAGCTGGGCCCACAGCACCTTAGGAGGAGGAAGGAGAGCCCAGGCAGAGATGACCCGCCATCTTGCTTCACCATGTGGCAGCTGACTCTGGTAAGAAGGCAGCCTTGAGTTGGACTCTATAGGGCCTTGTCACTGTAAACTTTTACACCCAAACAAATAACCTTTATAAAGCCAACAGATTTCTGGTACTTTGCATCAGCACCCCTTTGGCTGACTAACACAGAGGGTATAGAGTTAATTCTAAAAAATTAAAAAGGAAAAGAAAGCCGGGGCATGGGATCAGCTCTCCCAGACAAGCTAAAGAAAGCAATGCAAACTTCTCATGAAACGGTGAGAAAATGGACACGTACCCACACGGCGTGTGGCTAGCTCTGGAGGTCAGGGTCAGGCTGCATCCATGTCATTCCCTAGGAAGGGCCCCTGCCTCCCCCCTCAAGGACCAACCACCCAAATGCTGCATTCAACAGTCCCGGGGCCAGAAACAAGTTCACAAGCCTCAGCGATCTCTGGCCCTTGAACCCCGAGCCCCATCAAGACTAAAGGACTGCCAGCTTCTCCCACGGAAGGTAATCCATAACTTCACAGACTTCAACATACTCTCTGGGTTTTTAATGCCAGCATAATGCGCAGCCATTTTATGCGGGATTATGTGCTGTTTGTATCGAAAAGCTAAAAAAAAAAAAAAAAAAAAAAAAAAAAAAAAAACCAGAAGAAAAAAATTGAATGAGTGTTGTTTTTAAAAGGCCCTTTAAAGGCTGTAAAGTGCAGTGACTTTCACACCCTTGGGTTTTTTTCCATCTCCTGTTAGAGACTTCCTCAATCAAAGCAGACTCTGGGCATACAGGGGTGACAAGGCGATGAAGAGCGGAGATTCCAAGGTCGGGGACATGGAATTCAGAGCAGGCAGGCTCCCCGCGGGACACAGAGTTAGGCTAAGTCAGCCCTTCACAGGGGTTTGCCCTGGTGGGGGCTGGCTCTCTGAGCATTTGGCCACCAGGTCCATGAAGTCACAGCCTCGGACACAAAGCAGGGCCGGAGCAGCGAGGTCACAGCAACCACTGTGGCCTTGGCCAAGCCCCCGACATCGGGTCCTGGCCCCTCCATGCCCTTCCAGGGCCCTGCACAGCTCGTGACGGATAGGACCATGCAGGGTAAGAAAAAAATTCTCTCTACACTTTCTAGAATCTTCTCTCTCTCTCAGACTGCGCTAGAGTCCCAGGAGGGAGTCTATACTAAATTCCTCAAAGCTAGAACAGTGCTATAGAAGGAAAATGATGGGATGGCCGCAGGATGGGCTATTAGGCAAACATTAAAAATCATGTTTGCAAAGAATATTTAATGACTAGGGGAAAGGCTCACTATATTGTTAAATGAAAAAAGCAAGCTACAAAAAATATGATCCCAATTTTATAAAACAAAACAAATCAAACGCATGCCTAAATGTGCAGGAAAAGGACTGGAAGGAAACACACCCGCGCGTGAACAGCTCTGACCTCTGGATGTGGGGGTGGGGTGATCCCCACTCTCTGAGTTCTTTTCTGTATCTTCTAAATTTCCTGCAATGAATAATCGGTTTCATAATTGGAGCTGCTTGTGCTAAAACAAATTAAATATTTACGTAATATTTATTCTTAAAGGAAACTCTTCACTATATTTTTTATTTAATGCCAGAAACATCTACACACCCCGACTCTATCTCTTTTTGCCTTTTCTATTTAACCAGAGACAGAAGGCAGCATCATGGTGCAGGCAGCAGGGTGCCAGAGTGGAGACCGCTGGACTGAGGATGGGCTTGAGGGCACAGGTGGCTAGGGACTGCACTTTAGGGAGCAGCAGGATGCTGTGGGGTGAGGAAGATGGGAAGACAGCCCTGTCACCAGGAAGGAAAACCACACCTCACAGTCATTCTACACCTGACAGTTTCCAGGGTACCCCCACAGTCCCTAAGCAATTAGCAGTTTCCAGGGTACCCCCACAGTCATCTAGCACCTGACTATTTCCAGGGCACCCCCACAGTTCTCCAGCACCTGACAGTTTCCGGGGCACCCCCACAGTCCCCTATAGTCCCCAAGCACCTGGCGGTTTCCAGGGCACCTTTACCTGGGCCTACCCAAGGAGATGGCAGAGGAAGGACTACGCTCTCTGCAGTTCAGCCACAGGATGAAAGGTGAAAGGTTATCAGGCCTGAGGCCAGGGCCTGGGAAAGTTCTGGACAAGCAGTCTGTTGAGCAACAGCCCGATGGAGAGGAGGTGCCTCCCCACCCCTGGAATCCCAGGAAGAGACTACGGTCTCCCAAGTGCCTGTGCTGGTCCTTTGCATAGATTTTCTCCCTTGGTTTTCACAATAGTCCCCTGAAGTAAAGATGTTTATTATAATAACCATTTTACAGAAGAGAAAACCACAGCATAGACCCAGGGACTTTCCATACTTTATCCCATTCAATCCTGAGAATATCTGTGGCAGTTTGATATTATTTATGAATTCCAAAAAGAGAGATTGTTTGTAAACTGGTCTGTTCCTCTGGGTGTGATACCCTTCGATTTCATTAGATTCAGCTGAGACGTCTGATTAAATTGTGTTAAGATTAGGGCTTTGATTCAACCACATCACTCGAGTGAGACTCAGTGTTGAGTCCCCACCCCCTTGGGCTCATAAAACAGACTGTCACACAGAGAAGCAGATAAGTGAGAAAAGAGAGACGGCTCCATTAGACACGGCAGACGCCCAGGGAAGAGTTGAGCCATTTGCCTCAATAGTTTACAGCTGACCTTGTGAAGAAAGACCCGAGCCCCGGGAGAGAGAGGAGCCCTATGCCAGCCTCCAGCTGAGATGGGAAGAAGCTGGGACTACAGAGCCTTAAGAGGAAGAAGGAAGGCTGAATCCTTGCAGACATCGCCTGTCTGCTTCAACACATGGCAAATGACTTTGGATGAGAAAGTACCTCTTATGGTACCTTGAGTTAGCCTCTTTAGGGCTTTGTGACCATAAGCTTCTACCCCAAATAAATACTTCATAAAACCAGCCGATTTCTGGTACTTTGTATCAGCACCCCTTTGGCTGACCAATACAATTTCCTTCTGAGATAGGGAATAGGATCCAGATTCTAGAGATGAGAAAGCTAAGGCTCAGAGATGTTACATGAGTTACCCAAAGCCACACAACTAGTAAGAGGTGACGCTAGAAAGCAGTAGCTGTTGAATGAATGAATGAATGAATAAATGAATGTCAACTGATCCAAATCCCAGGCCTGCTGCCCCTCCCCAATGCCAGGCTCCTGCTCCCACGGAGGGTCCCTCAACCTCCACATTGTGGCCCCAGAGGCGAGTAAGAGCAAACACATTTTCACTCCTCGGTGACCTTGCTGTGGGGCCCTTTCATGATTCCTGACCCCAAATCAGCTACAAAGAGGTTTTCTGCAATTCTCAGCCTAAAACCGCCAAGAAGAGCAAATGAGTCAATTCTGTAGCCGCCTCCTCCTGCGCCACCTGCCGAGGGACAAGGCATGCCCCCTGCAGGAGCCAGCTCAGGCCACAGGGACACCCGCAGGACACCCCTGCAGCCTGGGGAGCCCCTCCCCGGGCCCTGTCCCCCCCGCTCCCCCAGCTGCGGGCTCCGCACTGCTCTCGTGGAAGCTAGGATGGCGCCTCCCATCCCGCTGTGCTCGGCTAGGGCCAGGGGCTAGTCCTGGCCAATGAGCCGTGAAGTCACACGTTGCTTCTGGACCTTCCACGACCAGCTCAAGGCCCTCCAGGGCTCTCGCTTTCTCTCTGGAGCAGTGACCAGTGGTGTTTGAGGTGGCGGCCACACCATCAGTTCAGGTCCCTGGTGTCCACGAGCCCCCTCCTGCCACTGGGAGACCAACTGTGGCTGACTCAGGCCCCTGAAGTTCGGGGGCTGCCGTTTCCCACAGTCTGCTGTGATGCAGTTTGGGGAAGAAGCCTGGCACAGAAGGCCTGTGGGCTCCTTTTCACCATTCAGAGTAGATGCCCCTGCCCCGGATGCCACGGGGATGGCCATCTGTCTGTAACGTAAACATGCAACCAAAGAACACCCCCTTCAGGACAGGAGGCTGCCGAGACGGTGCGGGAGCTTTTGGCCCCGAGGTCCCCCAGCCCCTCTCGGCAACTAGGCTCGTGTGCAGAGCAGGGAGGAGCTCTGGGGGAAGAGAAGGCCGTCCCCCTTCCCTGCTGCAGCCTCCCGCTTGCCCCCCAGCCGGCACTGGCCCCTGCCCAGCAATCAAGCAGCAACGGGCAGTGGCAGAGCAAAAGCTCGCAGGAGCCTGATCATTCTCGGGCACAGAGGGACGCACGTGGGGTCTGCGGCCGGGTGCCCATGAACCAGAACCAGCTCTGCTGTCCACCTGCTGTGGGCCCTCAGGAGAGCTGCCCACCCCTCTGAGTCTCCGTCTCCCTCCCTCACCTCCAAGGCCGTGGGGCCTGGACGAGATGGTGACGCTGCGAGGGCCTGGCATGCGTGGCAATCAATGCACAGCACTGACCTTCCCTCTGCCACTTAGAAGTTGTGTGGCTTTGGGGATGATTCCAAAAGTCAGTGTCTTCTTTTGAAAAATGACCCTGTTGGCCTAGGTGAACTCTAAGAAAAGAAACCTAAGGCTTAAAAATACCGACTCATCTGTCCAAGGTCACTGGTCCAAGGTCATACAGAGAGTGAGATGCCAGGGACCTGAGCCCAAAGCTGAGGCTCTGCCACCACAGGCACCTCCAGACAAGGAGGCTCTTCAGGGCTTCTGGGTGGGATTCGTCGCCAACGGCCGCCCACAGCACCCCACAGCTTTGTCAACTAGCAGCTCTGCCTTCGGCGGTTTTGAAATCTGGGAACAAAATACCGGCTCTTGGGGTGGAAGGGGACAGGAAAGCCATAAAGAGGCCAGGCGTCCTCTTCCAGAATTCTCGCCCATAGCGTCATCCACAAGGGGTATAAAAAGGGGCCCACCCGGCAGGCGTCTACTGCCAAAACGGCATCTGGCGCTGCCCTGTGTGTCCAAAGCAGAATCGCCCTGTGACGGGGCAGAAGCAGCTGCGGCTCCACGAGGGATCTGGCCCAAAGACCCCTCACAGCTCCCGCGCACCCTGGCCGTTACCACCCTCCTTCTCTAACCCCACTTTCCCAGGGGATCACCCAGGTATGGGGTGCAAATGGTAACAGGTCAGCCCCTTTCAATTAACCAAAGATAAAGCCAAGGACTGGCTTAGTCACAGGGACTGGGTTAGTCAGATTTATCTTGGGAGAGGTGGAGCTTGTGTGAGCAGATGGTCCCCTGCTCTGCTTCTCCCTCCCGAAGCGGCAGGAGGGGGCGGGGGGCATGCCGTGAGGGGCACAGGTCAGCGGGCAGCAGGGCCTCCTGGCCAGTCTGCCTTCTGGGACTCGCTCGCTCTCCATTTCAGTTTCCCTTTGATGAACTTCCTTCATTGCCTCAGGCCTCACCATGTATTTGGGGTCAAACCCTTGGATTTGTGGGGAGATCGGGCCATTTATGAGCAGCGTGCATGCAGCCGTGTGCTTAACTTCTCAAAGCATCGAGTTCCTGAGTCGTGGCGCGGGGATAACAATGCTGAGTGAGGGTCGAGGACAATGTCATATATGAATCACCCCACGCAGAGCCTGACAAAGAAAGCTAACCTGCCACCACGGCTTCCCCCCGTCCCCGTCAGGCCGAGCCAGTCCCTCAACCTTGCTAAGCGCCGGTTATCATCGTAAAACAGGGGCAGCAAGGCTTGCCCTCCTCATCGGACAGGACTGCGAAGAGGAGGGATGAGGCACTGGCCGGGGAAGCCCTCGGCAGAATGCTCAAGCGCTCCAGCTTCCACTGTGCTCTCCTACGCGTGTGGCCACAGATGGGGGCACCCAGCCACACAGAGCTGCTCAGGGCTGCTAGGGAGACTTTTGGAGCTTGTCATTAAACCCTTCTGATGTCATTGGCCTCTCCCCAAGGTCCCACCATAAAAAGAGATGGCACAGCTGGGGAAATCGGCACCCCAACAAGGAAACTGCAGGTAGCAGTCCTCGGTTGGCATCGTAGCCCCCACCTCCTACCCTCTAAGTCCCATTTTCATGTCTGCAAAATGGGAATAAAAATGATCATATCTTTACTGGGATGATGTGAAGATTAATTAAGATTCATTTATTGCTTCTACTCAACATTTTATTGGAGCTTCTAGTTGGAGCAACCAAGCAAGAAAATAAAGTTAAATGCATTCAGATTGGAAAGGAAGAAATAAAACTTTCTCTCTTCTCAGATACCACGATCTAGTATATAGAAAATCATAAGGAATTCACACAGAGAAAAAAATAAGTAGTATGAGGGAGTGGGACAAGGGAAGAGTACCCGCAGTCCACATGTCCCTGGCAGAACGCAACGCTCTCTTGTAAGAAATATCTTATGATTTTGAAAATAAATTTGGTGGGCCTAAAAAAAAAAACTATTCAAACGAATAAATGAGTTCAGCAAGGTTGCAGAATACAAGATCAATATACAAAACTCAATTGTTTTTCTACACATTTGCAATGAACAATCTGAAAATGAAATTACAAAAAAAACAATTATATTTGCAGTAGCACCAGAAAGAATGAAATACTTAGGAATAAATTTTACAAAAGAAATGAAAAACTTACCTTCTGAAAACTACAAAAATTAAAGAAATTAAAGAAGATCTAAATAAATGGAAAGACGTCCTATGTTCATGGATCAGAGGACTTCATATTTTAAGATACCAGCACTCCTCCCTATATAAGAATCAACACAAAATGGATCAAAGACCTAAATATAAAAGCCAGGACCATAAAACTACTAGAAGAAAATGTAGGGAAACATCTTCAAGACCTTGTAGTAGGTGGTAGTTTCTGGGACCTTACACCCAAAGCACATGCAACAAAAGAAAATAATAGATAAATGGGACCTCCTCAAAATTAAACACTTTTGCACCTCACGGGACTTTGTCAAAAGGGTAAAAAGGCAGCCAAATCAATGGGAGAAAATATTTGGAAATCACATATCCAGTAAGGGTTTAATATCCAGGATATATAAAGAGATGTTACAACTCAACAATAGAAAGACAAACGACCCAATTACAAAATGGGCAAAAGACTTGAATAGACATTTGTCCAAAAAAGAAATACAAATGGCAAAAAAACACATGAAGAAATGCTCAATATCACACATGATTAGGGAAATGCAAATCAAAACTACAATGAGATATCATTTCACACCTATCAGAATGGCCACTATTAAAAAGACAGAGAACTACAAGTGCTGGAGAGGATGTGGAGAGATAGGAACACTTCTTCCCTGTTGGTGGGAATGCAGGATGGTACAGCCACTGTGGAGGACTGTTTGGCAGTCCCGAAAGAAGTTGAATATAGACTTGCCACATAACCCTACAATACCACTACTGGGCATATACCCAGAAGAACTGAGAGCAGTGACACAAACAGACATCTGCACACTGATGTTCATAGTGGCATTATTCACAATTGCCAAAAGCTGGAAACAACCCAGGTGCCCATCAACAGATGAATGGATAAACAGACTGTGGTGTATTCACACGATGGAATATTACGCAGCTATAAGAAGAAATGAAGTTGTAAAGCATATGACAACATGGATGAACCTGGAGGACATTATGTTGAGCAAAGTAAGCCAGACACAAAAGGACAAATACTGTATGATTGCATTACTCTGAACCAAATATATTGTGTAGCATATTGTATGATTAAAAAAAAAAAAAATTATATGTATCCAGTACATTTAGTTGAGAAATGGATGTTTTTATTCAACTGTGTTTTCTTTTTAGTTTTTAGTTGTTTATATTTTCAATTATTAAATGTACAAAATAAAGTTAAAAAAAAAAAAAAAAAAAGATTCCAGTACTACCCACCTTCATCCACAGATTCAATGCAACCTCTCAAATTCACAGTTGGATTCTTTGAAGAAATTGACAAGCTGCCCCTAAAATTCATATGGAAATTCTAAATAGCTAAAAACGGTCTGGAAAACAAAGAACAAAGTTGGAGGGCTCACACTTCCCTATTTCAAAACTTACTACAAAGCTACAGGAATCAAAACAGTGTTGTTCTGGCATAAGGATCAGTGGAATAGAGAATCTGGAAATAAAGTCTCACATTTACAGTTCATTTTCAGCAAGGGTGCCAAGACCATTCACTGGGGCGAGAACAGTCTTTTCAACAAATAGTTCTGGGACAACTGGACAGCCAGAGGCAAAAAGAGTGAAGTAGGACCCCTACCTCATACCATATACAAAAATTAAGTCAAAATGGATCAAAGATCTCAATGTAAGAGCCAGGACTATAAAACTCTTAGAAGAAAATATAATAATAAATCTTTGAGACCTTGGATTTGGCCATTGTTTCTTAGCTATGACACCAAAAGCAACCAAATAAATAAATAAACAAATTGGACTTCATCCAAATTAAAAGCATTTGTACTTCAAAAGGCACCTTCAAGAAAGTGAGGAGAGGAGAAAATTTTTGCAAATTGTATATCTGATAAGGAACTAGAATACATAAAGAACTCTTACAACTCAATAGTGAAAAGACATACAACTCAATTACAAAAAAATAGACAGAGGAACTGCATAGGCATTCTTCCAAAGGCAATATAAAATGGCCAATAAGGGGAAGTGGCTGTGGCTCAATCAGTAGGGCTCCCGTTTACCATATGGGAGGCCCCGGGTTCGGTTCCCGGGGCCTCCTGGTGAAGGCAAGCCTGCCCGCGCGGCGTGGTTAGCTGACCCAGCGAGCACAAGCAGCAAGGGGGGGATAAATGAATAAATAAAAAATAAAAATAAATAAAAATAAAAAAATCTTTAAAATGGCCAATAAGTACATGAAAAAGATACTCAAAACCATCAGCCACTACAGAAATGCACATCAAAGCCACAATGAGATACGACTTCACATCTACTAGGACGGCTATAATAAAAAATACAGATGGCAACAAGTGTTGGTGAGGATGTGGAGAATTGGAACCCCCATACACTGCTGTGGGAATGTAAAATGGTGCAGCCACTTTGGCAAACAGTCTGACAGCAACTCACTATGTTAAACCTAGAGTTGCCATATGACCCTGTGATTCTTAGGTACTTATTCAAGAGAAATGAAAACATACGCCCCTACAAAAATTGTACTCGAATGTCCATAGACGCATTACTCATCAGAGCCAAAAGTGAAAAAACCAGATAAATAGATCAACAAATGTAGGATGTCCATACAATGGAGAATTATTGGGCCATAAAAAGGGTTGAAGGAATGCTACAACCTGGCTCAACCTTGAAAACATGATATTGAGTGCAAGAGGCCAATCATGAAAGACCACATCCTGGATGTTCCATTTCTACGAAAAGTCCAGAATAGGCAAATGCATAGAGACAGAAAGTAGCCTAGTGGTTGCCTAGGGCTGGAGGGGGGGGATGGGGAAGAGAGGATGACAGCTAAAGGGTACAGGGTTTCTTTGGGGGATGAAAATGTTCAAAAATTGCTTGTGCCAATGGTTGCACAATTCTGTGAATATCCTAAAACCACTGAATCGTTTATCAAATGGGTGAATTGCATGCTGTATGAATTACATTGCAAAAAGATGTTATCAAAAGAAGATTCTTTTATTCATTTAACAAACATTTATTGAGCAGTCATTATATACCAAGTACCTAGGATACATCGGCAAACAAAACAGAAAAGATCTTTGCCATCTGGGGAGACAGACAATAAACACCAAAAAAAGTAAATTATATGGGGAGTGGGTGTAGCTCAGTGGTTGAGCGCCGTTTTCCTGGCCCACCCTTCAGAGTTAGGAGACCCTGCTCCCCAAAGCCTCTCTCCCTCTGCCCGGCCCCCAGAGAGTCAAGGGGACAGGAGGGGCCACAGCTGAGGCAGACGGGACAGGGAAGCAGACCGCGAGTGGGAGGAAGACGTCCAGAAGCAGGAGAGGATGGTGCAGTGGTCCCGGGCGCCGGTGGCCGGTCCAGTGAGATGGGGAACGAGAACTGACCGCTGCGCCAGTCACGGCCAGGTACCTGGGGACCCCGACGAGGTCACACCTGCACAGCGGTCACGTCTCGGGCCTCCCACAGAGGCCACCATGAGCTGGGGGCCGGGTCCTCCCGCGCTGAGGTCCTGCTCCACAGCCTGCCTCGTGCCCACCCCAGCCTGGAGCAGCCGCCCCGGCCCCTGTGGACGGCTCATCATCCCGGCGGGACCTGCCGCTTGCCCCCTCCAGAGCCAGGGCGAGCCCATCTCAGCACCCAGCGCTCTGCCTGCCCGGCCTTCAGTTGGGCTCCTCCTGACCCCCCAGCTCCCTTCTGGGGCCCACAGAGCCCATGGTTTAACTCCAGGCTTTATCCACCAGCCAAATGCAGGGGAATATTTTACAAAATTATAATACTGCATGAAATTGCTAAGTACATATATAAGGCTAATGTCATTGTAGTATTAAAATACTAAATTCATTTATATACTTTTTATTTAAATTGCTGGGGCAACGTGCCACGGTTGATTAAAAATTCTGAGCAGGGTGCATTGTATGGGCCAATTATGAAACAGGGTGTAAGCTCTGTGCAAAGCACTTGCAATTTGCAGCGCTAGTCCAGGCCCACCCCAGCCCCTTTGGCCACACTGCTCCAGCAAGGCGGCTTCTGCCCCACGCCCTGGCCTGGCTCCTCCCACCTCTCCTGGTGGAAGCAGCCCTAGGTGAGGAGTGGACGCCCCGGGCGTCCAGCACTCAGTGGCTGGGAGGGTGAGCGGAAGCTGCCAGGCCCACCCACGCTACCTCCAGGTTGCCCGCAAACAGCTCCTGCAGACCACTGACACCCCAGGAGTGACTGTTGCCCAGTGAGGGGCAGGAGCTGGTGGCTAAGTGCCCAGCTTCCCTGGCCCTCGTGAGAACGTCTGCGGCCTGTGGACGCCAGCAGGTCTGGGCCCAGAAGCCACAGTGCTAACGGCTCCTGAGAAGAGGGCGCTGGAATTCCCACCTTCCCCTGACCATCTCCCTAATCTCTCAACAAGCTTCCTGGGGTCCCCTTCTAAATCAGCCACTGGCACCCCAAATCCTCACCTCAGGGCATCGAGCCACTGCCCTTTCTGGGTCACCGCTTCTTTGCTGCTAATGGACACAGCAGCCTCGGACCTCTGAGGGGCTCAGACCAGGGAAGAGCTGCTGGAGCTGGGAAAGCCTGAACCAAGGTGGCCCGGGGGCAGCGGGCGTCAGTCTCCCAGCGGCATCCCGCGATTTCACATGCACCACTGCACCGTGGACAAGTGAAGCCAACGTAGGGGTCACCGCTGGGAGTCCCACATCCCCCTGGGAGCCTCCGGATTGACCCGGAGTGGCAGCAGCACCGGATGGAGGAAAGGGAAGGGCTTCCGAATCGGACAAGCCCAGCTCTGTCCCTGCCCTGCGCTTGCCGCGTGGTGGCTCCTCCGCCTCTCGGCCTCGCCATCCTTGGCGCTAAAATGAGACTCTTGGTTCCCCCCGACCAGGAAGCTCACAGGCTCCGCTGTGCTGAGCCTGGCCCCGGTGCTCAACGGGTGGGTGATGGTGGTGGTGACGACGGTGGTGACATCGGCAGAGGGGATTCCTGCCACGTGGCCTTCTCTGCCCCCACGTCCCGAGGGCCCCCCACGTCCCACCGTCCAACGCGACGTTACTGTCCTTGAGTCCTCGGGTTGCCGCTCCTGTTGGCTCCGCCAAGCCCCTCTCTCCTCTCTGCGGAACGGCCCTCAGCAGGCACACAGCCGCTGGCTGGCCTGGCCGAGATGCCACGGACGGGCGTGAAAGGCCCTGACGACGCTTCCACTGCCCCAGTGTGCTTGGCGCTGAGGCCCCGTGGAGCTGCCCCTGCCCGTGAGGCCTCCCAGTCTGTCGGAGGAGACATTCACCCACTCGCTCAACTGTCCATGCGACAGACGTTTCCTGTGTGCCTGCTCTGTGCCAAGCGAAGAAGTCGTGGCCGACAGACTAGAACCTGCTCGCACGGAGCTCACGGTGACGCAGGGACACAGGCTCTAAGGAGAAAACCCAGGCACTAAGTGCCGAGGGAAAGTAAGCTCTGTGCTGTAGTAAAGGGTGACGGGGTCATCTTTGCTTTGGGCAGGCAGGGAAGGCTTGAGGTGAGACCTGAGGGCCAAGAAGGGGCTGAGTACATGCTTCGTGTGCACGAGGTCCTGGGTTCAATTCCCAGTACCTCCTGAAAAACAAAGAAGGAGCTGAATGATATGTGCAGCAAAGAACAAACAGGGTGCCACGCACCACACAGCTGCACACAGGGCGCCACGCAGCGAGGGCAGGGCGCCCTCCACGCAGCGAGGGCAGGGCACCCTCCACGCACTGCTCAGCCACGGGCAGCCGAGGGCAGGGCGCCACG
>JAKSZT010053883.1:2842331-2857910 GCA_026826555.1 Tolypeutes matacus | reverse complement strand
CCTCCACGCACTGCTCAGCCACGGGCAGCCGAGGGCAGGGCGCCACGTGGTGAGGGCAAGGAGTCACCGCCCCATGCGGAATCAGGGAAGGCCGCCCAGTGTGGTAGCGGCCGAGCAGAATGCCTGTCACCAGAAGCCCAAGGGGCCAGGGGCTGCCCCAGGAGGACAAGCCAAAGCCACTTCCCAGGCTCAGGAGCCATGGGTGGGGCCAGGGCTCCAGATCCAGTTCTACTGGGAAAAAAATCATGTTTATTTTCTTCTCTACATTCTGGACTGAGGCCATATGATAATTACAAAACACACAACCCATAATGTGTTCTAAACTGTCTCGGCCTAGTGTGAGGTTTTTGGAATAATACATAAAATGCTTAATAAAAATTAATGTGGAAAGGAGAGTCATTAGCCTCACTTGGAAATGAAATCGGTATTAATTTCTCTGCCCACGGTCACCCTGATGAGCAACGACGGCAGTCCTGGCTCACAAGCCACGAGGACAGGCCTGCCCCTGGTGACTCCTCAACCCCGCGGGACCCGGGGTCTCGTCCACAGTGGGCACACGTGGGAGTCCTGGGAACGGATGCGTCAGTCCCCTTGTCATTATGCGCCCCTGGAGCTGACGACACTGCCGAGCAGCCACGTGACAACCGTTTGCTGAAAGCCGTTCTTAGGAAGACTCAGCTCGGCCAGACCCGGTGGTGCTGGGGAACTGGGGTGCTGTGGGGGCAGAGGAGAAGGTGACATGCCACAACCCCATCAGTCTTCACGACAGCTGAGCGCCAATCCAAGAGGTCCGGGTGGGCCTCGGGGTGCCAGAGGAGGTGGCAAACCCAGAAGCCATGAAGCGGGGAAGGGAGCAGAATACAAAGACCAGCGGCTGGGCAGAAGGGGGTCAGAACACACGGACACAGGACGAAGGGACAGGGCCGTGCTGCTCGGGAGGGACACGGGGCAGAGCCTAGGCAAGCTGGGAGGGCAGCACGACTGAACAGGTACTCGTTCCCCGAGGCCTGCTGGCCACATCTTCAGAGCACCTCTGCCCCTCGCCCCTCCAGACCCCTGGACCCCCCGCTGGCTGGGCTGCAGTAGGCCCTAGGGGTGTTGGGGTAGAGCAGAAGCTAACACCTCCCCCGGAGCTCCCCAAGTTCCCAGAGCCAGGAATCTGCAGAGCTCCCTCCATCCTCCAGCCACGGCTCTGGCCCCCCAGCAGGCCTCCCAGCCTACATCTCCAAGGAGACCCCCAAGGATTGGTCTCCACAATCAAAATTGTTTATACCCTCAAATTTTTTCCTGACAAGAGCACAAAACTGACCATCTCTTGTCTTCCTTATATGCCTATAAATATTTTTTTTAGATTTTTTTAAAGTCCCTAAATGAAAAGATGTGGTTAAGAGAGTGGGTTCCAGGATCTGGGTTCAAGTCCTACCTCTGTCACTTACCTAACTCCCAGTTTTCTCATTTGTAAAATAGGCAGGGTAATATCTGCCTCCTGGTATTACAGGAGACAATAAATCTAAATGATTTAGCTGAATACCTGGCATTTAATAAGTGATGTATAAGTCACTGAATGAGGGGGTGGTGGTGGTGATGATGATGGTGATGGTGATGATTTTGGTGATGATGGTGACGAGATGATGATGACGTGATGGTGATGGAGTCCTCCCTCCGGTTTACAGGCAAAACCTGATTGATCTAAAAACTTAATGGCTAAAAGCTCTGCTCTCAGCCCAAATCCACAAGCCAGGTCTCAGGTCCTGCAGATTCAGCAGATCCAGTCAGGAACCCTTACTCATCAAAGAGAAGGTCAAAGGAAAGAGCCCTTCCCTGCCTTAGCTCACATTCACAGAAACCTCACCCCCCCTTCGGCCCCACCCACCGCCACCCACCTCCAACTTCCGGTCACCCCAGGCTCCACCAGAAACATTCAGCATCATCTCTCTCCCCTGAAATCCCAACTGCTAAACTGGTTATTGTGTTTTACTTTTGGGAGAAATTCCATCACTTTGTTCTAAATAACACTGCATACAAAACATCGGAGTGTCTTCTCCTGATAAGAAAGACAGCAGGAAAAAGGCCGTATTAGATACTGCCTATTATCTGAGCTATTTTTATTGGAAACAGCCTCATCTTAGGCATGTACTAATGGCACAGACTCCCAATAACCAAGCCAGAGTCTCTGAGGACTTCACTCCAAAAAATCAGATGCTCTCCCCACAAGCCAGAGTGCAACTGTGCCCCAGGTTTTTGTTTTCCAGAGGTTTTAATAGAGGACAAACAGGAAAGCAATTCTCTAGGCTCGAGCTCATCACCTCAAAACAAATGGACCCCTGACAGCCACAAGTCATGAGAACATGGGGGCTTCCGGGACCCAGGGGTCCTGGCCTCGGGCTCCAGACCGCCTTCCTTTTGCGACCCTGAGCCCACCCCTCTGGACTCCGAGTGGTCCCCACCTGGTGAGTGAGAGGGCCTGGCCAAGGGCTCTCTAGGGCTCCCTCCATTCTAAGATGCAAGGAACAGTGATTCCCACGCCTGGAGCGGAAACATCAGCATTCACAGCAGCTGGTACTTTAAATCCAGGAAGGAAAAAGCATTCATTCCAGCTAGGAAAGCCACGGAAAAGTTTGCTTCTTGCAAATGTTTTCTTTACCAAAGCCAAATCCCAGAGCTGATATGATGTGGGACTGATTAGACAATTAAAGCAGGGAACAGAATACAAATCTGCATTTGTTCAGCTGGGTCGAGAGGAGATCGCCATTTCCTTCCTCCCACAAGTCAATTTACTCAGAGAGAGCAGCCTTTTCTCCAGATAAGCACATCGACTTTAAAATAAAGTGTGTGCCAACAGCTGCAGCCCTGTGACGGGAGCAGGCAGAGATGTGGCAGGGAATGATAATTAAATATATTTTCATCATCCGTCATTTTTTTTTCTTTTTTCTTTTTTTTTTTTTTTTTGCTGCAGGTGCCAGGGTAATAAATCTGGACTCGCCTCCTTTGTCAGCTGGCAGTGAACACATTTTAACGTGCAATCTCCTGGGAAGAATTAAGAGTCACTTGGCCTTGTAAAAGAGGAAGGGTTTCACTTCCAAACTGCCAAGTGGGGAACTCACAGCTGATTGGTTCCATAATACTTTATTATTCGACAATATATATGCCTGGGGTTGTATTTCAGAACACCACACCTACGGGATAACCAGATCTCCAAGAGATTTGTCATCAAATTCTAGTATAAAAACTTATTTGGGGAGATTTTCACCACGATTTCTTTTTATGAATTCCAGATTGAATGTGTTATTGACTAAGCATGTTCTACTATTTCAACACTCTTCCCTCCATTCTTTAAATTCCCCCTTGTAACACGTGGCAGGGAGATCTGCTGCCTTCGCTGCCTGCAGCCTGAATTAAGTGCTTTCAATTGGCCTAAGGAGTTTGGTTGGCTTTTTATTTTGACACTTTAACAACTCCTTCTCCCTAGGGGCAGGTTCCAGTAAGCAGTCCTTGGAAACGCCCACGGAAATGGCCCAGCAGAGCTTCCTGAGAGCCTTTCCCTCCTCTCTAACGACATCTCCCCAAAGAACACCTTCACTGAGACCAGTTCTGGCTCAAACCAGGAAACGGGGCAGATGGGGCAGGCACTGGCAAAGGAAAGAGCGTCGTTTCCCTCTCAATCCCAAGCACCTGCAGTGGGGGCCCAGGGAGCTGCCCTGGAAGGAGGGGGTCCACAGGAGTGACACTCTCCTCCTCAGGAATGTCCTGTGTTGCAAGTTGAACTGTGCTCCCTTAAACGATGTGCTGGAGGCCTGACCCCCAGGACCTTGGAAGGCGACCTGGCTTTGAAATAGGGCCACTGCAGGTGGAATCAGGCAGGTTGGAATGAGGTCGCGCTGGAAGGGGTTCCTTCTTGGAGGTGGAGAACTGGACACAGACACCAGGGGGAAGACAACGGGGGCAGAGCCTGCAGAGCTGCGCCCCCATGCCCAGGAACACCAAGGAGGCAGGCAGGCGCCAGGGGCTGGAGGGGGTGGGCACGGGCTTCCCCTGCAGCTTTCACAGCGAGCTTGGCATTGCCCACACTTTGACTCTGGACTTCTCCAAGACTCCCAGAGAATACCTTTGTGCTGTTTTAGGCCTCCCAGTTTGTGGCAATTTGTCGCAGCAGCCGCAGGAAACTAAGACATCCTGGAAAGGAAATCCCCAAAGAGGGACCCTTCAGTCACCACTGGGCACCCACCTGCAGGCACTGTAGCTCTGCACAGGGTTGGGGCGCAGTTCACACCCGGGGGGCCTTGAATGCTAACGCCTAAAGCAGGTGACGCAGGGCAGCCTCAGGAGGGAGGCCCCGTGTGCGCAAATCCCAAAAGGGGACAGCGATTTCTTTGTCAAGCCTTGACCGAGGGTGGCAAGTGGCGGTCATTTCCCCCAGCACATTTGCAGTTCTCAGGTCTACATTCCCCAGCAGGGGTCCGGGCTCAGCCAAAAAACCAGACTGACACCTTAGTTTGACGCCAGTTTCTCTGAAAATGCTTTATAGATAATAATAACCTCTCGTTTTACCGACTCCAGGTGCTTTCCCGTGGTGAGCTGATAGGCAGAGATGTCAGGCAACCCAGCTCCAAAGAGGCAGCCACAGAGAATTCAATGTGTGCCTCGAGCCCAATCAAAATCCCAGCAGGCTTTGTTTTAGAAACTGACAAGCCAATTTTAAAACCCATACGGAAATGCAAAGGACTTGAGTGGCCAAAACAATTTTGAAAGACAGAATAAGGGTGGAAAGCTTTGAAATCGGGATTTCAAGACTTGTTACAGCACAGCACAGTAATCAAGCAGGCACGGCGTTGGCTTAAAGATGGGCAAGAGACGGATGAAACAGAATAGAGTCCAGCAACAGATGCTCACACAGACAGGCAACCACCAGTGACAAAGGGGCAAAAGGCAATTCAGTGGAGAAACAAAATTTATACAAACAAAATCTAACTCAAAATGGATTATAGACCTAAGTATAAAATCGATAAAACTTCTAGAAAAAAACAGGAGAAAAAATTTTGTGCCCCAGGTTAGGCAAAGATTGCTTAAACATAACACCAAAATCATGATCCATAAAGACAAACCCACAAAAAAAGATAAATTGGACTTCATCAAAATAAAAAAACTTCTGTTTTCAAAAGACAGTTACCACAATGAGAGGACTTCACACGTTCGAGGATGACTATAATAAAACAAAAAGGGAAATAACAAGCACAGGTGAGGATGTGGAGAACTGCAGACCCGCATGCGTTACTGTGGCAATGTAAATTGTGCAGCTGCTGTGGGAAACAGCTTGGTGGTTCCTCAAAAAAATTAAGCATAGACATACCATAGGACCCAGGAATTCCACTCCCAGGTATACAGCCCAAAGAACTGAAAACAGGGATTCAAGCAGACACTTGTATGTGAATGTTCATAGCAGAATTATTCACAACAGCCCAAAGATGGGAACAAGCCAAGTGCCCACCAACAGATGGATGGATAAGGAAATGCAGTCGGTCTGCACAATGGCTTATTTTTCCCCCGTGAAAAAGGAACGGAGGGCTGATACGTGTGAAAGCGCAGGTGAACCTTGAAAGCATTACGGCGAGAGAAGCCAGTCACAAAAGGCCACATACTGTATGGTTCCACTTACATGCAGTGTCTAGAACAGGCAAATTCATTGGGGCAGAGAGTAGACCAGAGGCTACCAGGGACTGGGGGAGGGGAATGGGAGACGTTGACTAGCTACAGAGTTTCTCTTTGGGGTGATGAAAATTTTTGAAAATAGATAGTAGTGATGGTTGTACAACATTGTAACACACTGTACACTTAAACAGAGTGAAAATGGAAAATTTTGTGTTTTATAGATTTTACCACAAATTTTTAAATGAAACTGTTAAAGGATGAAAAGACAAGCCACTGACTGGGAGAAAAAGTCTTTGCAAAGGTTATAGCTGATAAAGGACTTGTGCCTAGAACAAAGAAAGAACACTCAAAACTCAATAAGAAGGCAGATAATCCAATTTTTAGAAATAGACCAAGAAGATTGAATAGACACCTCACCAAAGAAGATCTATGGATGACAAACAAGCAAGAAAAAGATACTCAGCATCATTAACTATTAGGGAAATACAAATTAAAACACGATGTGATAGCACCACATTCCCACAGGAATGGCTCACACGGAAAGGACCCACCATGCCAAAGGCTTGGTGAGGAGGTAAAGGACCAGCCCCCGCCCTCCACACACACACACTTGTGGGAATGCCAAATGGTGCGACCACTTTGGACAACAGCTAGGCAGTTTCCACATGACCCAGACCTTCCCTCCTAGGTACTTAAGCGAGAGAAAAGAAAGCATGCACCCACACAAAGACGTGTACGCAAATGTTCACGGCAGCTTTGGTGTAATAATAAAAAACTGGAGACAACCCACGTGTCCATCAACAGGTGGGTGGACAAACTGTCTCATATCCATACCATGGCATGGCTGCCAGCCGCACAAAGGGATGGATTATTGATGCCACGTGCATGAATCTCAAAACAATAGCGCCCAATGAGAGGAGCCAGACCCGAAGAGAGTACATATGACACGATTCCAATTGTATAAAACTAGGAATGCAAACTCGTCTAAGTGACAGAAAGAGATCAGTGGTCACCTGGGGAGGCAGGTGGGCAGAGTCTGGAGCCAGGGGTCGGTGATAAAGGAGCCAAAGGAAACTTTAGGGGGTGACGGATATGGTCATTATCTTGATTTGGACCTTGATGGTTTCCAGGGTATATATACCTATGCCCACTCTTACCAAATTTCACGTTTTAAATATGTGTAGTTCATTATTTGTCAATGGTGCTTCAATAAAGCTGTTTAAAAGAAAAGAACACAATGCAAATGCTGCCCCCGAAGCTGTACAAGGGGGGCCTGGGGTGTAAAGGGGCTACTAGCCTCAGAAAAAAAAAGAAAATGAATTTCCGAAAGGAACGATAATGTGCCCATGGCTGGTGGTAGAAATGCTTGCACTGGAATTTAAAAACATCCCCTCATTCATTCATTCATTCATTCACTCATTCAAGTGATAACCCAAGCCCGGAGGATACAGAGAAAGAAGTAGGAACTGGAACGCAACGGTGCATGAGCTAAGTGCTCTGTGTCTGGGTCATAGTGCCGCATGAGCTCAGGCCATCCTGCCGCCTGAGCACAGGCAGCTCACAGAAACGCTTTGAGGTGACGGGGACAAGAGCAGCTCGGACCTCCAGGGCTGCTGCGCATCAAGCTCTCGGCATGTGATCCTGAGGACAGGGCCAGGCCCACTGGACGCGTGAGCACCGCTCGGTACCCTCGTCACCACGGTGGCCCTGCAGCTGTCGCCATTACCACCATCTAGACACAGACCAACTGCACCTGCAGGGGTGAGTCAGTGGCCGCTACTCTTTCTGCTTTTCCGTATTTCCTTACTTTTCCTCATTGAAGATGTATTTTACTTCTGGAACTTAAAATCTGAAGTAAATAAAAACACCCAAATGGCCAAACAAGCTAGAATGCGGGCACGCGTGGGTGTTTACTTGCACCAGCCCTGAGCCACCTTCTGGGCAGGCTCTCTCCTCCCGTGGCTAAGGGGGCAGCCTGGTCGCCTGCCCAGAAGAGCCTGGCAGGCCCACACGCCCACGGCAGGCTGGCACTCTGGGGTATGGGCAGAGGGGCCACAGCCTTTTCATCTCACCAGACGGAAGGCAGCACCCCCTCAAGGAACGGCCAGGGAGCCCACCTGCTCCCCAAGGAGCCGTGTGGGAACCCCGGCACGGCCGGCTCCCCAAGTGGGGTGTGTTTGATTCACCCTGTGCCCGAAAGCAGAGCTGGGTGCAGGGTGGAGAGCGAGGGGCCGCCAGCCCATGCCCCCCAGAGCGTGTGTGGAGGCAGCAAGGAGGAGCTGGCCCTGGAGAGACCTGGTGGTTGGGACGAGAGGTCACTGCAATGGCCTGGGTGGACTGGCAGATGGAGACCCAGTGGACAGCAGGACCTGAGGGCCAGGCACCCCGCGGCCCCCGTTCCTCACACATAAACAACCCTGGGGAGGGCGGGGCAAGCCCCTCTGACAGAAACCCAGGCTTAGAGACTACATTCTGTGACCTGGGCTGGAGTGAGAATCAAGCCAGTCATGGAAAGACAGAGCGTGCCAAGCTGTGCACCCCAGGACATGGCTGAGGTGGGACCCGGGGGCATACGCCCAGATGGCCACCGCCAGCCACGGTCCTTCGGAAAGGCACGAGGCAGCTAGGGGAGCACACCCTCTACCAGGGAGACAGGTGAGTAGGCAGGTGGTTTTAATGCTGCAAGTTACCAAAGAGCCGGGGGCCGCCTCAGGAGGCGAGGCGTCTGGCAGAACTTGGGGGGTCCAGAGCTCTCCAGAAGGGCTGCGAGCCAAGGGAAGAGCAGTGCAAGGGAGAGCTAGGACGCCGTGGGGCCAACGTCTAAAGCGTGGTTCCCCCCCCAAGGAGCCTGTAATTTAGTGAAGGGGACAAGTGTCTCAAGAACAACCCAAGGACAGTGTTGGGTTCCACGAAGGGAGAACGGGGCTTCTCCCAGCTCCTGACAGATTCATGTCATCTCAGGGGGGGTTTTCATCTGTCCTCCCCAAGATGAGGGAAGTGACGATGCAGCGTGTTTTTAATAAAGTACAACTTGTTCCATTTAAAGAACGGTCCTTTATTCTGAGATTGTGTCCTTCCAGCTTTTTTTAAAATAAAGTGTTGAAGATATATCGTAGTTGGAATTTTTCTAAGTCTTACTTTGCAAAATTAAAAAAGTTAGCAATCCTGTTAGGCCCCATCCATTAAAAAAAAATTTAGTGATCTGTGAAAACGCTCGTTTGAGAGCTATTTATTGGGTGTCTATGTGTCGGGCACCAGGCTAGGTGCTGAGAAAACAACAGGGATCGAGACGCAGACGCAGTGTCTGAATGCATGGAGCTGGCGTTCAGAAGTGCTGTACGGAGTAGAAAGAAGCACTGGGGGCCTTCTCTACGCAGGGTGCCCGTGGATGGCCTCTGTGTTGAGTGGCATCTCAAGTGAGATCTAGAAAGTGAGCTGGGCCGACCAAGGGAAGAGCCGAGGAAAGAGGGTTCCAGGTCAGGGGAAGTGCAAAGGTCCTGAGGTGGGAAAGGAAATTTTAGAAGTGATAGAAGGTCAGGGAGGGAGAGAAGAGGGGCAGGCAGCTGGAACCTCAGGCGAGGGGACTTGGGAGGTAGCTGGGAGGGGATGTGGGAGAACCGGGAACAGAGGAGGCAAAGGTGTGGCGTGAAACACCTGTTAAAAAAGACTCGGCCCTGTCCAGCCTGCTGTACAACCGCCATCCCTCCTAAGAACTGGGCTCGAGCTGAAGAGGGAGGTGCAGGCCACCTGGCTCACCCCCTTACACTCCCATGGTGGGCTCAGCTTTTAAAAAATCTTTTCAGACTCCCTATCCTGTCAATCCAAATGTTTTGGGGAGCTCCCTACCCCTTAAAGCAGGGGTTCTTAACGAGGGGTCCGTGGAAAGATTTCAGGGGGTCCGTGAGCTTGAATTGAAAAAAATCAACTTATCTTTATTTTCTCTGACCTCTAACTGAATTCTAGCATTTCCTTCCCTTGTGAATGTGTGCAATAAATTACAGTAGTATTCATTTCATATCACATTACAGTTGTTGCATATCTCAAAAAATCGTTTACACTCATCCATACTTCGAAATTACAGTAGTTGTTTGACTCGACGCTAGTTGAGTGTCATAAAACTATCTGCCGCTACATTCTGAGAAGGGGTCCATGGTTTTCACCTGACTGGCAAAGGGGTCCGTGGAACAAAAATGGTTAAGAACTCCTGCCTTACAGCAATGGATTTCCAGATTTAGCACTTCCCATGGAGGGCACACCCCGAAAAAAACGACAAAGGCAATTCTCCCTCTGAAGGGCAAGCGGGAGTTAGGGTCAGCAGCAGGGCCACAGACCGTGGTATCCTGGAGGATCAGCTCACCAGGAGCGCACAGAAGCAGCTCCGTCCCCCACAACCCAGGCCGGTGGCCCAGGCCCAGGAAGGAGAAGAGGGTGCGGAGTGGGGGGGGGAGCGAGCTTGGACTGAGGGAGAGGAGGGCACCCGGGCCCTTGTCACCTCCCCTGACCACGCAGGTGGGAGGAAGCTGAGGGCTAAGGAGCAACTCTCCAGGGCGACTGGGGGGGCCATGGCCCCTGGGAAGGTGGTTCCCAAACTGTGCACAGAGGTACCCTAGGAGCTGCAGGATATTTTACATTTTTGAGGGAAACAATTAATAGTTAAATTCTGCCAGAACCCATCAGACACTGCTAGAACTCCTACCTTGGGGTAATCGCAGCGTCAACGCTAGATCTCCCACAGCCCTGAGGATGCCATGTCATTGTGAAGCTGGGTGCTCGGTGGGTGCTGAGACACAAAGCAAGGACCTCTCCAAACAAACACGGAACAGGAAATGACCCCAGGCCTTGAGATGCTGCCCAATGTCCAACAGGCGCACAAATCCCACTAGGTGAGAAATGTGGTTATTTCAGAATGAAATAAATTTATTTTCTTTCAATTTATGTGTAGTGTTTTTGAATAGCTATTGAGTTGTTAAGGTACAAATAAGTTGATTGGGCCTACTTAGTAAACAGAACTGTTGGGTATTTCTTTTGGCCTAGGGACATCGTGAAGAAAACCACGGAGGCAGGCAGGGGTGCCGTAAGACAAGAAACTTCGGGAATGTCTGCCCTAGAAGTGCCCGGCCCAGGCCCTCCCAGCGTGGAGCAGGAAGGCGGTGACACAGACAACAATCCCGGTGAACTCACTCTTACTGGGCTCACGCTGACTACTGCCAGGATACCCACGCGACCATGAATAACTTACTTCATTCTCATAACAACCCTGTTTGCCTTGAAGATTAAATTAGTTCATGGATGGAAAGGCCATAAAACACCGCCTGACTAAGGAAGAGCCGGCAGTGCTGGCGGCTGCTGCGGGAGGTGGCGCTCGTGCCAGGTGAGGGCGGAAGGAAGCGACGACTGCCCCGGCCGGGCAGCAGAGCGGGGGCGGAAGGCTGAGGGCTCTGAAGGTCAGGATGAGAGGCCACTGGAAGCCCCAGAGGATCCACAGTGCGGCCGGATCTCCACCCTCAGGGGCTGCAATCCCTCCCCCAAGTCTAGACCGGGGGGCGGGGGTAGGGTCTTGGAAAGACCAAGTTGACTGGAAATGACCATGCAGAGGCAGAGTTCCCTAAGGGTTGTTTAATGCAAGTGGCCCTGAACTGTAGGGACCCCCTCCCCACTGGCAGGCAAGGCAGACCACCTACAAAGGACCCAGACCCCAGCAGTGTGAGTCAGGGGGCGACCCCACAGCGATGCGCACCATCCGCAGCGCCTCGGGGAGAAGGGGCCTGGACCACAGCCAGCAGGGCCTCCTCAGGACCTGAATGGACAGACTCAGAGACAGCGCCCCGGGTCCCCAGCTCAGGAGCCCAGCCTGCCCTCAGCCCCTCGGCCCATGGCCCCGTGGGCCAGGCTGGTGAAGCGCTGCCGGCCATTGGCATGGCCACACTTCAAGGCCCAAAGTCCAGATGAAGTCACCAGGAACCAACCGTGCAGGCCCAGCACGGCCAGGCAAGCTCTTTGTAGCCGTAGCACACACACACACCACCCCCTCCTACCTGAGAAAGCTGACAAGGCCACATGAAAAATTCCAGAAAAATGAGGCCAAGAGGCAAGCCTGGCTGCCAGAGTCCATCAAAATCACCATTCGCAAGATTTCTATCTGCCCTACTCAACTCCTTCAAGTCCAAAGTGCTCCATTCCCAGGCAGAGTAATAGAAGGCTTCCAGTAAGATGTAAAAACTTAGCTCACATTTTTTAAAGCTTATAAATAGCCTTGGAAAGGAGCTGGAACACGCTTCTTAGTAAATACAGCTGACCCATTTTCCTCATTCTTCACCAGGAATAAAGCGACTGTTACCACGGAAAGTATAGAAGAGTCTAAATATATATTCCCTCCTCACAGGGACCCAGCCCAGGAAAGCAGAGTCGAAATCGGTAGGTGGAAGAGACGTGAGGCCAGCCCGGGCCCTTCAGAGGGGGCGGCTGACGGGGACAGAAGCCACACAGCCCCGACGAGCCGCTCAAAGCAGCAGCTCAGAGGACGCAGGGGGTGGCACCAGCTCGACTCCTCGAGCTCTCCGCTCAAGCGTCGTTCAGCTCAGCGAGGCTTTCCCTGGCCTCGGCCCCCTCCCCAGCACCCATCTTTCCACCATCTTCACTGTCCGCCTCCCCACCTCGAGGCTAAGTTCCAAGAGAGCAAGGAGTCTTCTCTCTCTGTTCACTCTTTATACCCAGGCCCAGAATAGTGCTGCCACTTGGCAGGTGCTCAGCAGTTGTCGCCTGAACGAGCGCGTGGGCGAGTGGCAGGCCTGGCTAGGAGGTGCTCCCGGTCTGCTACCGCTCCTGTCGGCAAACACACCCAAGTCAGCCCTTCACTCGGGCAGCTACAGGCCATCTTGCCTGTCAGCCTTGGGGGGCGGGGGGCCCTATACCTTGAGGAGCCGTTTCTCTCCCTCCTGTTAGCAAGAGCTGTGGTCTCGAGGAATTACCCACCAGATCCGGCGGGTCCTGGGGATTCGGAGAGAAAGAAGCCAGGCTTCTTGGCAGCCCCATGGGGAAGGTGTTGGCTACTCTAGTCCTCCTAGAAGCTGCCTGGCACGATAGGTGCTTTACGATCACTGGTGAATGAGTGACAGGGTCAGAGCAGGCCAGTGCTGCCCTCCAGCCCCAGCTGCCCCTGAGTAGAGTCCCATGCTGGCCCACTGAGGGCAGCTCACCAGCTTCCTTTTGGCAGCCTCGAGATGGACCTGTGCTTTGTCCAGGGCTGGCAGCAGCCCCTCTGGAAGAAATGCCAGTGGCTGCTTTGCTTAGAGGGAGCTGCGGGCAGGGCAGACACACCACACCTTCCACCATTTTCCCCTGGCATCCCAGGAAATGCAGAGAAGGGGCAGGCAAGGCTGGCCGGGCCAGACCTGGAGGGCCTCCTGGAGGTGGGGGCTTGTAATCCCAAGGGAACAGGAAGCTGCAGAAGGGTGCTGAGCCACAAGAAGAAAACACAGAGGAGGGCACACCAGTGAGGGGCAGAGGGGCCAGGAGGCCAAGGGCTCCAGGAGGCCTCGCGCGCAGGAGGCAGGGAGAGCTCTGGGAGGCCCTAAAGAAGCTAAAAAGCCAGGAGGAGCTCCAGAGGAGAAGTCAATTAGCAGCTGGGGAAGCCCAGGTGGCTGAGGAGGCAGGACCCTGGGGTGGGACTCAAGAGGGAGAGCCTGGGGACAAGCGAGGCTGGTTTTCAACAACTAGGACACCACTGACTGGCAGGTACCCATAGCTGAACCCACAACCAGTCGCCCACCTCCTCATACGAGGCTCTTTTCGCTGGAGGAAACCTACTCTCCATCCACCTCCACTCACGTGTCCCGACCTGACAGGTGCCCTTCCAGGGCCTGGGGAAGCCGGCTGGGAGGCAGTAGAGACGGTCTAGGGCCCTTCGCTGTGCTGAGAATCCTCGCAGTGAATCTCCTCTCCAGAGGAAACGTGCATCTCTGTTTGCTGGAAGTGGAAGCCAGAGGCCCCTAGCCCACACCCAAGAGCAGGGGGCAGCGCTGCTCCCTTCCCACAGGCTGCCACTCAGCCGCACACGCTTGCTTGCTCTCCTCGCCCCCACACTTCCCCGGGGCCCTCTTGCTCTGCTGGGGGCTGAGGGTTCACCCTAGGCAGCCGGCCGCAGGGGCTGTGGGCTGCCTTCTTAAAAAGACCGAGTGCTTGGGATTCTCACGTTAGGCTGGATTACTGAGGTCTTTTTTTTTTTTGGTTATTTCTCTAAATTGACTTTAATTCATCATCTCTATTATGATCATAAAAGAGCTCAACTGATACTTATTTGATGGAATCTACCTTATTCACGAAATTTATTACTCCACGGAATAAAGAACGCTGAGCTTGCCACCCTTGCCGGGAGAACAGCCCACTCACCCTCCACCAGATGCGTTCATGGAACACCCAGGGAAAGCAGGAGGGCCGGATCCCAGCACCCCAAACAACACGGCTCTCGTGGGAGCCTTGGCCTCCCGGGCCCGGGCGGTCTGGAAACGTACCTGCAGGCTCTCCGGCATTCCTCCCACTGAGAGAGAAGTGGAGGCTCATCCCTCTCCCTCTGAATACAGGCTGACCTTCGGGCTCCCTGGTAACTAACCGAGCTCAGCAGAAGTGCCGCGCAGGACTTCAAGGCTACTGCACAAAGGGTGCGGCAGTTTCCACCTTGTTCTCACGCTCAGAACATGCCACCTCGGAGCTGTGCTGAAGACGCCCTGCAGGAGGCCACCCAGAGGGACGGAGGGACGGAGGGGGCCCCAGGAAGCCCCACTGCCATGCCCCCAGCTCTTCACATCTTCCTAAAGACCTGGGCGCGAGGAGGCCTTGGAGACGTCACCAGCCCAGGCACCATCCAGCTGCCACGGCCCTGGAGACCCACAGTGTCTCCAGAGAGACACTCCAGAGAACCGCTTAGCTGAGCCAGTAGACCCCCAGAACCAGGGACCGAAGAACAAAAACCGCCGGGGGCTGTTTCACGCCACCAAGGCTGGGCTGGTTTGTTATGAAGCCAGAAAGAACCGCCAGCGCATGAGGCCCACTAGCCCTGAGGGTCTGCCTGCATTTCCTCTGTGAAACGAGTGCACTGGATAGAAATACCAGATCATGGGCCACGAAGAGCTTCTGCCATTTTGACAAAATGAGGTAGGAAGATCCAAGTGTCCATCAAGCGATGAGTGGATAAACAAAATGCGGTCTATACGTACAATGTAATATTATTTGCCATAAAAAACGAAGGTTTGATATACACACTACCACCGATGAACTTCGAAAACATTAGGCTAAATCAAAGAAGCCAGACATAAAAGGATAACTATTGAGTGAATTTGTTTATATCAAGTATCTAGAAGAAGCAAAATCATAGAGACAGACAGTAGATTAGAGGTTACCAGATGCTGGGGGGAGGAATGGGGAATTAATGCTTAATTGGCAGAGTTTCTGTTTGGGGTGATGAAAAGGTTTTGGTAATGGATGGTACTGATTGTAGCACAACATTGTGAATGTAATGTGTCACTGAACTATATGCTTAACAATGGTTTAACGGCAAATTTTATGATACATACGTTACCACACGTTTTTAAAATGAGAGGGGAAAAAACTTACAACGGAACAAATTCTCCATAAAGCTAAGTTTACTCCATTTTAAGGGATTTTTATCTTGAAATTATGTCCCTCATATTTCGGTGTTAAGATACTCTTATGTGAAATGACAATATAGCAGATGGCAATAGTCTTTCAATGTCCTCGCTTGGTCAAATTAAAAGTTGATCATTCCATGTTTGCCCCACAAATATTCTTGAAATTTTACCAGTCCATGAAATTCAAAGCTGGGAATCACCTAGTTAGATGATCCCAGATCAGGTTAGATGGGAGCCACCGGGGGGAGATGATCCCAGATCATCAGGTTAGATGGGAGCCACCTGGGGA
>JAKSZT010053883.1:2730547-2842321 GCA_026826555.1 Tolypeutes matacus | reverse complement strand
GTTATCAGTTAGATGGAAGCTGCCTGGTTAGATGGTGCTGGATCTCTTCCACACCTGTTAGGCTGTGATTTATGAAATTCCCTATAGAAAAGTGTCTTTTCCCCTAAAACATACTCTACAAAACCCTGCTCTGGCTTATCAGCTCAGACACCTGGGTCTGATGTAAAACACGCCATCAGTCACACGGAGTTAGCCCTTACGGGAAGCTCTTCCACACCTTTCTCCAGAAAGAAGCACCCTCCTGCCTGCCTCCAGCACCTACTCCTCCGGCTGGACCTGGCTGGACTCCAAAGCCAGGAGAGGTCAAGGTGCAAACAAAAAAATTCCCTCTAACCCCAGCAAAACACCTTGTTTCCTATGCATCAGCCTCCTCCAGCCAGCACCTGTCCAACCAAGGCAGCATGGCCCAACACAGAGACATACACAAACCTCCGGAAAAAGGTGTCAGCAGATCTGCACTTTCCAAAAACAGTCAGTGTTTTCAGGTCACAAAACAGACGCCAGCCAAAAACACTGTGGACTTCATGTCTAAAATGGTAAATAGCTCTCAAAATGTTTAGCTCTTTGGCTTCTGGCTTGCTGTGGGTCTTGCCTTGTTTTTTTCTGTAGTCTACAGTCATTTGGGGGGTGGCTATGCCTTCAAATTTGGGGCTGCTATAGTTGCCAGCGAGACTGGGCTAGGTGCAGTTGGCATCAAATGGTATGAGGCCATGGTGTGGGGGGTGCAAATCCCTTCTGGCCACAAGATGAGAAACAGGGGTACCACAGCTGGGAACTGTTGGGACCTGATGTTCTGTAAATCTCAGCACGCTGACCAGCCCATGCCGTCCACCCTCCCCCTCGCCTAGCCTGACTCCCACTGTGGTCAGAGATGAGGCCCCTAAGGGAAGCTCTGCCCTTCCCAAGAGGCTCGGCAGGAGGCGCTACTGCTGATGCTTTCTCCATATCAGATAAATGCCATTTGGAGGCCACAGTATTTCTCAAGCACAAACAGTACAGTAAAGCCAAGACATTTATATGCAATTGGGAGACATTTATCCTGTGACAACATTCTATTTCAATGACTTTTCTATTACCGCCAATGATTAATGATGTAAATTCTGTCACTTTGGATGACAGATGTGGGGCAGTGGAGGGGCCTTTGCATATATTACCCGAACTCCAGCTTTCCATTGGCTCCCATGACAAATGTGGTCTGTGCTTCAGTCAAGCATAACTGTAAAGTTCTTTAGATTTAAAAAAATAGTATTCTTCTTGAGGAGTTTCGAGAAGCAGCTGGTTGGGGCCGGGATAAAAGGCTCCTCCCCCTCACCTGCTGTGTCTGTTCAACGTCAAGCCTGCCCCCCTGGCCTCTGCTTGGGAATAACTGCATAATTCTTTGCAAACAGGAGCTGGGAAGGCCTTTTGTCTTTGGGTGCGATGGAAGGCAGCTAGGGACAAGCAAGCGTGGCCTAAGGGATAGCACTCAGGATGTCTAGGTGTGGCCTAACCCAGTCCCACCCAGGCCCCCAGACAACCCCTCCCTCTTTGCCTGGGCCATGCTGGTCCAGGTACCTGAAATGTCCACCCCCTACACCTTGCCAAATACTGTCCACTGTTCAACTTGCCAAAAAGGACGTGCAAATGGCCCTGCCTTGGTGCAGCCCTCTCTGCCCTCCCCTGGATGCTGCAAACTTCTGTGCTCCCTTGAGTTCCCTTCCCCTCCCTCAATGCTCCCCCTTCCAGTGTTTCGATCTACTCCAGTGGCTTCAACTGCTCACGACTCCTACATCTATTTCCCAGCCTGCCCTCAGTTCCAAGTGTTACACCCAGGACTCCCTCGCCCTAGCCCACCTGCACCTGGATAAACCACGGGTGCCTCCAAGCAAACCCTCCGTGCTCTCCTAAGTCCCACATCTTGACAAAGGCTATCTCCTCCTGCCCAGTCGGCCAGACAGGACGCCCAGCACTGCCCTGATTCTGCTCATGTCCTCATCCGCAGGGTCTGACTGATGACCAAATCCTAGGGTCTCCTTTTCTTGAAAATCGCTTGAATCTGTCAACTTCCCTCCAGCAGCATTTTCACACTCTGGTCCAGTTGTCACCTAGATTAACAGTAGTTCTTCAATAGTCTTAGCAGTTTTTTTTTTTTTTTTTTAAGATTTATTTATTTATTCCCCCGGCCCCTCATTGGTTACATTTGCTCTCTGCTCTCTGTGTCTACTTGTCTTCTTTTTAGGAGGCACCAGGAACTGAACCTGGGAGGGAGGCACCCAATCACTTGAGCCACATCTGCTCCCTGCTTGTTGTCTCTCCTCGTTGCGTCATCTTGTTGCACCAGCTTGACACACCAGCCCGTTCCATCAGCTTGCTGTCTTGTTCTTCTTTTTTAGGAAGTACCGGGAATCAAACCCGGGACCTCCCATGTGGTAGGCAGGTGCCCAACTGCTTGAGCCACATCTGCTTCCAAGCAGTTCTCTTTGCATCCAGTCCTTCCACCTGTTATGGGTTGAACTCGGTCCCTCCCCAAAAATGTGTTGACATCCTAACCCCTAGGATGTGACTTTATTTGGAAATAGTGGTTGTTACAGATGGAATTAGGCAAGTCAAAATGAGGTCATCCTGGGGTGGGGTGGGTTCTTATAAAAAGAGGAAATGAGGACACAGACAGACACTTAGGAGACAAAGTCATGTGACAACTGAGACAGAGTTTAAGTTATGACATCACAAGCCAAGGAATGCCAAGGATGGATGGCCACCGCCAGGAGCCAGGAGCGAGGCATGGAATGTTCTTCCCTGTAGACTTGAGAGAGAGCACAGCCCTGGCTCCTTGGCTCCAGAACCGTGTGCCGATGAAATCCTGCTGCTGGAAGCCACCCTTTGTTACGGAGCCATAGCAAACCACCACGCTGCCACCTCCACTGAGCAATAGAAATTCAACCGGGGGGCCCCTCCTCTGCCCTTCCCACAAACTCTTGTGGGCTGACCAGGCTCGGCCTCACGGGTACCTGCAGACGACTCCACCCCCAGGTCGCGCCAACCTCGCCATTGCCTCCCTGACTGCTCGCTTTCTGGACTTTTCGGTTTCCTGGAAACGGCACAGTCGCGGACACCACCTCTCCACAGTGCAACAGCCCCTGCCTAGAGCAGGCTTCCTGCCCACTGGCCCTGTCGTCTGGCTACCGCCCATCCGGCCTTCAGGTCTCAGCTGAAATAGCCCGTGTCCAGAGACGCCTCCCCAGACCTTCCCAAGGGAAGCGCAGTCTGTGGCCGGGCCCGCGGACTCCTCACCACCTCTGGCACAAGCACTGTGCCCTGGCACAGGGTGTCCATCCTGCATCTGCTCCGTGGTTGAACCACAGAGAACTGACCTGCTTGTCAAGGGAGTCCTCTGCCCTCCCTAGTACGCAAACACCCCGAAACCCCGAACTGCGGCCAGTTCCTCTCTGGACCCCTGGGGTCCCACAGGGAGCAGGTGCTCAGGTTTATGGAGAAACCAGGGAAGAGGAAAGCCTCGTGTGAATGCACATGGAACGCAGAGAGCCAGTGGACACATTCACAAGGCAAAGCCTTAGAAGTTTAAAAAATGAGAGAACTGATGTGAAGTGCGCCGCCAACACGCAGCCTGTAAATCAAGCTGTTGTGAATGCCATGGAGAGCAGCTTTGTTTCCCTGCAGAAATGCAAGAAGCAGCTGGAACTCGGAGGCGGGGCGGGCCTTACAGGAACCGGCGTGGCCGCTCCGTGGACCTGGATTCCTGGCATCTCCTAACTCAATTTGGCCATCTCTCTAAGCGTCCTTTCTTAGAAAATGGATGCGCTTTCTACTCTGTAGGTCTGGGCAGGGCCCTGGGCTGTGCAAGCTCCAGACACAGCCAGGCCAGGGCTGGACCCGGGGTCCTCTTGTCCTGGGGATTCCCATGGGGAGGGGGCAGGGGAGAAAGCAGGGGGGAGGTGCGGGACGAAAACACAAAGACCTCACATCCTGGAGGTGGGGCAGGAACTGGGACTCTGGCATCCACTGCCCCACCGCAGGTGTGAGAGAGCCCCCAGAAAGCTACCAGGGCAAATTCACAGACTAAACAAGCAATCTGGGGGAGAACCACCCGTGCTGGGGCCTGGTGGTGGGAGCAGAGACCCTCCGTGAGGTCACTGGGGCCTCCAGGCCCCAGCCCAAGACGGGCAGAGCCAGGCTTCGTCCACTGCAGGGCTCCCTGCTGTCTTTCTCTGCGTCCATGAGCCCGCCCGAGACCCCATCCTCCTCCCAAGCCTCTGGCTCCAGCACACCACGTGGCAGGGACTGGAGGCCAGAGCTCAGCAGCCGCCCTCACAGCCGTCCCCAGGCTCTGCCACGGGCCCCCCACCTTGGCAGGTCCTCACCCCAGCCATCCTCTGCCTTCCAGCCACATTGATCACCCGTCTGGAAAAACTTCTCAAACTAGAGCCCACACCAACACCCTCAAATCAGGAAGCTGGGCAGGAAAGAATTAAAGCCCAAGTCCCCAGGAAGACAGGACAGGGAAATCATAAAATGCAGAAATTCAGAGTACTTACAAAACCACTGTATTTCTTGGCTGAGTGAATGCACATACCCCACTAGAAAAACTCATTTTGTAAGTTTGGCTCTTCAATTCCTGGAGAAAAGAAGTGAAAAATCTAATCTTTGAAACCTTCATAAATACATGCATTTTTTAAAATATAAAACTACTTAAATGAATCCACTTTTGCCTGACAAAGTAGATTCATTTGTAGAGGAATCCAAAGCTCCTGGATTTTAAAAGCTTCCATTAAAGCGGCTTTTCTTTTTTCAAATAATAATGAATTGAAAAATAAATCAGAAGGCTTAATTAAGCCCGAGGCCAATAGGAGGCAGCCAAGACAAGGGGAGCTTCATGACGAATCCAGGAAGTCAAAGCAGGGATGCAGCTCCTGCTTTTCTCATTTTTGAAACAGCTCTGGCCAAAGGCACGGCTTTGAATCGTACAGAATTAGAATTCAGCTGTGTTTTTTTCAGGCAGTACAGTATATCTTCATTGGTGCTACGGCAGGCTCGTAAATTAAGATAAAAAGCTGGTGAGACAAAGTCAAAAATGGGTTTCTGGGGAGGCAAGAGAAAGCAGCGGAACACAACCCCAGGGCTTGCTTGCTCCCAATACACCCACACACTCACTAATGCAAGCTCCCCATTCCCAACTTTTTCTAGCCAGGCGCAGGCTGGCTGCACCTCAGAGGGTCAAGACTTGCTGACCCAACCATGCCTGTATGCCCCCTTCTCCCCAAAGGGCACTGAGACTGGGGCAGACAGTGCCCTGGGCAGCCCCCACTAGTCAGAGTCCACAATCACTGGCCAGCAGCTGGGACACCCTGCAGGCCTGCATGTGAGTGCACGTGTGCCAATGCAAGTACGTGCCCATGAACTTGCTTCCCTTGAACTGAAGTCAAATCCACTGCCTGCAGAGCCCCACATAGCACGTCTTCTAGACAGGCATTGTTCTCTTATGTACAGAGACAACAGTGTGCTAGCTGGAGATGGCCCCTGCCTTTTTGCGGCTGGCATTCAGGTGGGTTTGGCAGACATTGGACAGATCATCTCAGAAATAATTAACTGTGATTATGCTAAGTGTCCCAAAGACAGTATGAGGCGATGTGAGCAGACACCTCGTCCAGCACAGACTCTGGCCCCTCAGGAGGCCTACGTGCTCCCGACACAATGGACTACTCTTCCGCCTCCAGACTCGCCCTTGCCTGCTCCCATGCCTGCATCCTGTTGGACATCCTCCTCTGCCTTCAAAACCCAAGCCCACACCACCTCCTTCGGGCAGCCTCTCCTCATCCCCCATCCTCCCCTCCTATTCCTTCCTCCTCCCCTTCCCTCCCTCCCCACCCATCCTCACAACCCCCTCCTCTGGACTTCACCTAGCCCAGAGCCTGGCCCAGCACAGCCTGAGGAATCACAGAAATGCACAGCCATAAAGCAACTTGAAACCGCCCAGGAAGTGAAGAGCTTGGAATCCAGAGCAGGAAGAAGTTTGTCAGTGGAGGCTCCCAGGAAGAGTCCTATGACTATGGTGGAGGAAGCCTTGGTGGGGAGGAGGGAAGCAAGGCATCCTAGGCAGGGGCCAGGGCTTAGCAAAGGCTCATTGGGTCAAACAAGGTGTTGGACACCAGAGGCAGGTCTCCTTCCGAGGACAGGGCTCTGCTGGGGAGGGCGCTGTGACAAGGCTGGAGGGCCGCGGAGCCCCAAAAGCTTCTCAGCAGAGCAGAGGAAGCGGGGCCTGGCTGTGAGCAGCACGGACCGGGCAGTGCAGGCAGAGGGTGGGGCAGACGACTCACCCTCCCAAGCACCCGAGCAAGTGGATTCAGGCTGCACAGTAGCAGCCAGACCACAGACCAGGGCAGGGACCTCACCCCCAAGGGGCAAGACACAGCGGCCCCTGGAATAAGACACGCCTGCCTTTTGTTCCGTTTTCACATAAAATGCTGCTGCTCCTTATCACAGATTCGGGAAGGAGGGCAAGCAGGTCCTTTTCAGCACAGACACCTTGACTTACACAAGGTCACAGACCCTGGCTCTGCCTGCACCTTTGGGCAAGCCCCACCCTCACACCCTGGCCCTCCCTGTGCCCAAGCTTCCTTGTGAAGTGGGGCCGCTGCAGGACGACAGAGGCAGGTGCACAGGGCTCAGGTCCCAGCGTCTCCACCAAAGCCAGCTGGGGGTGGTGGGTGAAGCAGGCTTCCCCAGGGTAGAGCCTGCAGGGCAGGTGCTGGGAGGACCTAGGGAAGCCAGCCTCCCCTGAACGTGGCACCACCCCTTCAGGGGAGAGGGCCTCAGCTGAGCAGAACATCCACAAAATGTAAATAATGAACTTCTCTTCTGTGGCAGCAGAAATGCCAAGGTTATTCTGAAAAGTACTAAGAAACATTAATTCCCTGGGGTTCCTTATGTGAAGACAGACTAAAACTGAGAGGACAGAGGGGCCCCCAGGAGACTACCAGGAAGAGAGACTCACTTTAATATTTCATTAGTGTCCCATTAGCAAGACAACGCACATTTTCACACTTGTGGCTTCTTGGGAATAATGTCTCATTCAGAAGTAAGGTGGGGGGGGGAGGATGGCTGCTTCCCTGGCTGGCCTGCTAAGCATCCTGAAGCAGCTGGTGGGCAGGACTTGACCTTCAGGGCCAGGGCTGCTCAGGCCCAAGAACGCCCTGACAGAGTCTGCTACGGAGACCTGCTAATACAGGACACACAAACCAGGGGCTGAAGAGCTGAGGAGATGCCTTTCTTGATGGTTCTTGAACCAGTTCACAGGGCTGCCCGCTCCAAGCCTGTGGCAGGAGAGCCACCCACCAGTTCAGGCGGTCTGAAAACTCGGGACCTCAGTTCACTCTTCAATTGTGCCAGGAAGGACAGGGAAGGGGGAGAGATAGAGGGGGGCGAGGAGAGGAGAGGCGAGAGGGAGGGGAGAGGGCACAGTCGCATTCATTTGCTCACCAAGCATCCACAGGGCATCTCGGGTGCGTGGACCATCCTCAGTGTGGGGTTAAGGCAGGAACCCCAGCCAGCCAGCCAGGAGACCGAGAAGTGGCAGGTATCAGCACCCCCATTTCTTGGATAACAATGGCTCAGGGAAGGCAACTATGCTTGGCAACGGCCCTGCCTGCAGGGAGGTGGGAAAGGGGCCTGGAGGCAACCCGGGTTCTAGCCCGCAGCTCCGTCCTCAGGCCCCAGGCCCTCCTCTCAGAGGGGTCTACCTGGCTGGCACACAAAACACACGGCAAAACACTTTAGGGAGGAGCTCTGTGCCTTGGCTTCCACTTCTGTCACCAATGTCTCATTCTCACTAAAGACAATAATTACCAACAGCAGGACCACTCAGCCCTCTCCTCGTCCTGTCCTCCAGGAAGGCACACGGGAGTCAAGGGAAATGACAACTGGCAGTGCCCTCTCAGCTCAAACGGACCCTCAAACTCCCTTCTCGGACCGCCCTGCAGAGCCAGCTGTAGTTCCCAGTGCTCGGGGCCCTGAGCCGAAGCCACCATCCTGGTCAAGAGGGGAGGGCACCTGCTCCCTGGGGTCACCTCCCCGGCCCCCTTAATTTGCTCTATTAATTTAAAGCTCAGGAAGCCGGCCAGGAGCGAGGTGGCACAGGGGATGTCTGAAAGGAGGTAATTAATGCAGCTCCTCCAAATGGAAGGCACCACCTTGTTTCCTCACTAGCAGATGTACCGCAATTTAGGATGACATCCTGGAGGACAGCAGTGGGAACACACTGCTCCCTTTTAGGTCCAGGCCTCGCCCACTTCAATGTCCTCACTGCTGAGGCTCTGAAGCCTCCCGGCAGAGGGTCCAAGCTTCTGGAAGCCCACAAGGGCCTTCTGGTGAGGGCCAGGCCCTCAGCGCCTCTGAGCCAGGAGCTACAGGCTCCTCCAGACCGACCTGCTCAGGTGATGAGCAACACACCTCCATCTTTTAAGTATTTTCTCATTAGGTATTCAGCACAAGATCCTGCCACAGCTCCTGCTGTGCTCTATAAACCAAGAAAACAAGATGGACCTCAAGGCCCTGGTGGCCTTCCCCTACAGTGACTTGTTAGAGGGACCTAAGTATGCAGAGAACTGTTTTCCAATACCTCACGCTTACATTTTCCCTTCAAAAAAACAAGACCAGTGTTTCCCTAAAAAAACAAACAAACAAAAAACCGAGCCGGCTTTGTCTTGTGAGGCTTGAGTGCAGCAGAAGCACTTCTGCAGGGAGGGCTAACCCTGCTGGTCCCAGCCAGGCTAAGGAGAGAGGCCTGCCTCTGCACCCATGCAGAAGCTGTAAGAAAACGGGAAAAGCAGACAAACCCCAAACTGCTATATTGGCGTTTTGAGCCCACAGCTCTTCTATTTCCTACTCAGCAGGTCACTGAGGTAAAGCCCCCGGGGGCTCTCAATTGTGAACTTCAATTACGATCCGGCAGAAGGCAGAAGGGTACCCTACAAACAGGTAGCTCTGCCTTTGTGAGGGAGCTCCAGGAAGGCAGGAAGGACCCCAGGACCCAGTCCATATAAGGGCAAAGACAAAGGCCAAGGAGGGACTGCTGGGAAATTCACAATGGCAGACTGCAAGAATGGCCAAATGATTTTGGGGACTGTTGAGCTGGACAAGGCTGGACGGCCCTCGGGGCAACCAGTGTAAGCAGATGGACAGGTAGGACACCTTCCTTGGCTTTAGGTCAACATCGCGAGGCGGGGGGGGGGGGGGGAGCCAGAGGCCACCATCCTTGGAGCTGAGCCTGAAAGACGAGCAGCCCGAAGTTAATTGAGGTGGTTTTCACAGGTCTTTTTGCGCATATGAATTAATTTTATCTGGGCCATACTCATGACCACAGAATCAGTCCAAGGCAGCAGGCCTCACCTGTCGTGGGGCTGCTTCCTTGGGCCACCCCACCTGCTCCAGTCAGTTGGATCCACATTGAAAACTGGCAGGCAGAAGCCCCCAGCCTCCCCAGAGGACCAGAACCTTCTCTGCCCCCGGGTCTCTCTCCACAGCCTGCACATCCAGGCCTCCCTCAGGCATATCTCCATCTCTTGGCCTGTCAACTAGCCCAAGGGTCTGCTCTAAGCCCACCTCAGGGTAGGAGCTCCCTTCACCTGAGAACTTACAGCCCCTGCTGGAGAGGGCCTTTTCTGGCTGTGAATTTGCAGCCTCTCCTGAGGGGCTGGCATTTCTTCACATGTCCTGTGTTATTTTAAGGAGTTCCTGAGAATGAAATGCCTATGATTTTGCTAGGAAAGAACACCTCGTCTGCTTTTGTTTTGTTTTTTTTTTTTTTAAGTGCAACTGGAACAAGGAGGCAAACTGTCCTTCCACTTGTATTCTGAATTCAAAAACATTCCATCCAAATACAGAAAATCAGGTGACTTTAATTTTTTGTGCCCTTTCATCTAAATCAGGGGTTCTTAACAAGGGGTCTATGAGTTTGAACTGAAATTCCAGAAAACATTATTCTTGTGGGAACGTGTTGGTGCAGGTGTGATATATTTATTAAATAATGCACAGTATGGTGTGGACTTAGTAAGGGGTCCATGGTTTTCACCTGACTGGCAAAGGGGTCCATGGAACAAAAAAGGTTAAGAACCCTTAAGAATTTAATGATCTAAATAAAAGTCCAAAGGATCCTACAGTCCATATCTAACACTTCAGATGACCAAAGGAGACAAATGAATTTTCTTTTACAAGGAATTTTTCTTTTCCTTATGAGTAAAAACAGAATTTGGCAAGTCAGGCTGCTTAATCCTACTACTTCATGGAAAAATATCAAAAAGGATTATGATACACAATAACCAAGATGCTGTGGTTATTGTACTTTACCATGTGATTCTTTGATTCTATACCTTAATTTAATTAAATTCAAATTGATCGAGCAGTTTCAGCAATGATTTCTCAATACTCGTGATTCAGAAGACACAGACTCTGGCTAAATTAATATCACACACTTACCTGTCAGTAACAACTCGTTGAAGAAAAAAATTTTTTTAAAGCCTGCCTTGATAAGCCCTAGAAGAGCCCTTCCACCACGCAGCTGCTGGGGGAGCGCAGCGAGAAGCGTTTCAGTTCAGATGCCAATGGTCTTCAGAGTTGTAACAAACTCCTTGGGTCGGTTTAATCTCATAACATCATACCCCCAGGGCCTCATGAAATCATATTTTATCAAAATTGAATCAAAGTGTATTTTTTAAAATTTTGTGTCCACCTTCCCCACTCACCACTGCATGTAAGTAAAATGAAGGACAGCAACAGTTCACGATTAGGAGCCACGACCACACCGACTTTGGAAAAGGGCCACAGGGCCACCAGGGAAGAGTCCTGAATGTAAGGGAGGTCAAGAGCTGGCCGAGTTGTCAGTTCACTTGGGAAGAGCACAGTAAACTTGCACTTTCAATGTTTCTTGGATCTTGTGGGTTAACATCTGCAGTGAGCAGCGTTTCCAGTGCCAGGAAAGAGATATGCTGTGGGGGACAGGCTGGGCCACATGAGCCTGCTGACCAGAGGGCAGCCGCAGTCCACCTGCACCAGGCAATGTGTGTGGGAGAGTGAGGCGGCCGGCGCAGCTCCTGTGAGGAAAACGCAACAAGGAATGAAGCCGAAGGCAGCGGGAAGCCAAGAGAAAGCCTCTGGGCCTTACCCGAAGTGAGGAGTGCAACGGCTCTACCAAGCCTTGAGGGGCGCCTGCCTCACTGAAGGTCTTGGGTTGGGGGACTGGACTCCTCGCTTGTCTCCTTTGGAAACTTCAATGGTAACCCGCTTCTCTCAGGAACTGTTCTGGAGTTAAGCTACAGCAACTACCGCTTCAAAAGCACTGCACCCCATCCAGAACTAGGGAACCAGGGAATGTGGGCAGCTGGGAGGGCAGCAGGTGAAGCTGCAAGTTAATCTGTCATGTCTCCCTACAAGCAAGAGCTCCCAGAGGTCAGGGCCGGTGTTCCTTTACCCACCCTAGAGCCCAGATGCCTGGCAACTCAGCAAAATAGTGAACGATGCTGCTGCTGCTCGGGCTCCAGGCCACCGCCAGTCCCTGCTGTTTCACCAGCTCAAGGACACCGAGGAAACCACACACCGGACTTTAAAGAGCAAACAACAAACTGCGCTCTATTCACATGATGGAATATTATACAGCTCTAAGAAGAAATGAAGTCGTAAAACATGACAACATGGATGAACGTGGAGGACATTTAAGCTGAGCAAAGCAAGCCAGACACCAAAGGACAAATACTGTATGACTGCATTACTATGAACCAAATATATTGGGTAACATATTGATTCAAAACAATATCTATGTATCCAGTACATTTAAGTGAGATATGTATGTATTCATCTGTGTTTACTTTTTAGTTTTTGTTTATATATTCAATTAAATGTACAAAATAAAAGTTAAAAAAAAAAAAAGCAAACAAACTGAAAGGCAATTGGAACACACAAGTCACAAACATTTAAATATGGAGCCCTCAAACGATGCTTATCTGGAAGACGGGTCTGCTTCCTCTTCAGACCCAAGGGCCCCTGCTCTGGGGCACGAGGCCGTGGCACGGGGTGGCCCTGCGGGCAGATCCCAGCCGCTTCTCCTCAGGGGCCCGGAGTGACTCAGGCAGGAAGTTTTCCAACTTAGCTAAAATGTATACCGAATATACATTTATTCAGTTTACTGAAGAAACTGCAACTGGCCCCAGGCAAATAGTAACTGTAGATTATTCCACACAGCACCTTCCTCTTTCACTCCCTTTAGCGAAAAAACCTGCACTCCCAAATGAGGGGAAGGAAAAATTAGATAAAAAAAATACAGTCAAGTAACAGCTACAGAGCGGGGAGGGAAGCCACGAATTTCAGAGCCAACTTCCCAGCGCGTTCCACGCAGCCCTACCTTTGAAACAATTTCACTTTGCCTTCTGTTGCCTAAACAGTAATTATTAAAGGCATCAATTAGAAATGCCCAGCGCCATCATTCCCAAGGCCCTGGCACATCTCCTGCCCTGCCTGCAGCACCTGCCACCACCCTCATTTTCTGTGTCAGTGGGGCAGAACAACTAAAATAGAGGCTTTCCCCTGGTTCCATGAGCTGCCTTATTTAAGGTCAGAAGAGGGACTGCTGCCCACAGCCCTGCCAGGAGGGATGGAGAAGGTGCAGACACGACAGGAGCCTTTTTTTGCCATCCCTAATTAGCATGAGTAAATCAGGTGCAACGAATACATTCGGCTTTGAAGACACAAAACTCATAGGAGCAGTTTTTATTTCCTGTAGAGAGCCCTGGTCCCCACCCTCCCCATCCTTCTCTCCTGCCTCACAGGAAGTGGAACACCCTGGGAAAATCATTCCCGACCTGACATGACAGGAAACATCTTTCTTAGCACACACGCTGGAGTGTTTCCAAATCACAGTGGTCCTTGCTGGCGAGACAGTGGGCAGCTTGGAGACCTATCGATACCAGAGCCCAGGCGTTCAGACGTAAAGTGAGAGGGCCAGTGCCGCAGCCCTGCAGGGCATCTGGAGGAGGGAAATGGTGAGGGGAGGACAACCACCAGGAGCCTCCTCAGGAAGGGGCAGCAGGCAGTCCTGCGGGCTGCGCTGGCAGCAACTATGCATTCCAGCAACCCTTTATGGAGCACCTTCTGTGTACCAGGCCCTGCAACTGGCTCCACAACATGCAAGTGGGAGACCCAGGAAGTATCCTCCAGGAGTTCAACGTGTGAAGACACGACACAGTCACAAATTACTAATAGAGAAATGTGCTAATAAGCACTATGGAAACCCAAAACAACCCATTCTGCCTAGGGATCAGGGTGACACCGAGAGACGGGAGAATTAGCCTGGAACTTCAAGAATGTGTTCTGGTGACCCCAGTAGAGAAGGGAGCAGCGTGGACAAGGGGCTCCACTGTCATTCTCAGGGTTAACGCTTTATCCTGCAGAGGGGGTGGCAAGTGAGAGTGGAAGCAGCTTATAGAGAAAGAAGGAAGGAGGCAGGAAGGCCCAGGCAGGTCACAAGAGCCCAAGCTGGGGCAACGGCAGGAGTGAGCAGACGGGATAGCCCACAAAGGTGTTCAGGCACACTCCACAGATCTTTGTTATCCACTGATGCCAAGGAGGCCTCTGGAGTTGTTAGCCTGGGCCACTGATCTCCAAGGACACCCTGAACCAGAGAAAGAATGGGCTGGGGGGAAAAGATGAGAAGTTTGGTTTTGGACACAGAGTTTGAAGTGTTCAGTGTGCGTAATGATATAAAGACTTGATACAGGAGAGAAGGAGGGCCTAAAGATGCAGATGAGGCATCACCACTGTATAGACAGAAACGCAAACCATTTGAAGGGAAGATAGCCCCAAGATCACCGAGCAAGAGGAAGCAAGCAGGCCGAGGGCATCAACCTGGGAGCAACAATGGTGTCCCAGAGCCAAGAGGAAGAGAGATTTCAAGAAGGGACAGACAGGCAACAGCAAGAAATGCTACAGAGAAGCCAAGAAGGATGAAAGCTAGAACAGGCCAGGGAATTTAGTAATGACGAGTCCTCGGTGAATCCTGAAACAAGAAGTTTCTGTTGAGTGGGATGGGAAGGCAGATGCCAGGCTTCTGTGGTTAAGGAGAAATATGGAGGAAATAGACAAACCACTACAGGAAGGGACGGAGAGAAACTTTTCATCTGATGAAAACGGTGCATATATATAAGCAGAGGGAAGACAGAGCAATACAGAGGGAATATCTGCAAAAATAGTTTGAACTCTGAAGCGTGAATTGCAAATAATTTGGGGGTCGCCAACAGATAAGTGATCGTGGAGACCATGGATAGCACCACCCGTTGAGGGTGTAGAAAGGAGAGGGGCGAAGGCAGGGACTCTGGCGTGTGAAGGGAGCTGGAGCAAGAGCCTCGCCAGCAGTCCCTGGGCCGCATCGTTGCTCCCTCTTTCCCATCAATCCAGCTCAACCCATAAGGCTGAAATTCCAGCCACATTAGCTTCTAGAAAGGACTGCCTAGGGCATGTGGAAAAGTCAAGTCCTTCCCGACACTGGGATTCTACATGGTTAACTGGCAAATAAAGGCAGGGCCTCCAAGACCCAGCGTCAGAAGCATGGGCTAGCTGCCTATCCCTGTGCTATTCCGAAGCTCTGAGCACTCCAGCAGCTCTGTCAGAGAAGCTGAGCCCTTCCTCTTACCTCAGCAGAGTGGGAAATGCCAACAAGATGCATCTAACGTGAGCCTGGGTCATGCAGAATCCATGTGGTAATCAGAGAGACTAAAAGGTTACCAAAATTAGGATTCAATAACCCTACCAAAGTGTGGTTTTACGATCTTTTTATTAAGGTATAATCAACATATAATAAAATATAGAGCCTTTAATATGTTCAGTGAGTTTCAGTCACTGTACACACCCAGTCACCACTCAAAACAGGATTTAGTACATTTTCATCAACCCCAAAAGTTTCCTTGTGTCTCTTCAGTCAATTCCCCTCCCATGCCCTCAAGAAACCACTTTCTATCACCAGAAATAAGCTTTGGCTACTCTTGAAGTTTATCTAAATGCAGTCGTTCAATATGTCTTTTGCTTAATATGTTTTTGTGATCTTTATTGTTCAGTAGTATTCTGCTGTATTAACAATCTGTTTATTCATTTTTCAGTTGGTGATATAGAGATGGGCTCTTTCCAGTTCTGGGCCATAAACATTCTCGTACAAGTCTTCTATGAACATGTATTTTCATTTCTCTAAGGCAAATGTGTGTGTGTATTAAAACTGTCAAATTGGTCTTCAAAGAAGCTGCGCCACTTTACGCACCCAGCAGCAATGTATGAGTTTCAGATGCTCCACAACCTCACCAACATTTGATATTGGTAGTCTTTTTTATTTTAGCCATTCTAAGAGAAGTGAAGAGATTGTGGTTTTAATTTGTATTTCCTTAATAATGGAGATGTTTAGCATCTTTTCATGTGTCAATCAGGCATCCATATATCTTCGTTTGTGATGTACCTGTTCAAAATCTTTTGGCCATTTTTTAATTAGGGTTAGGGGATTGAATCAGGTACCCCACAAAAGACATGTTAAAAAGTCTTAATCCACATTAAGGTATGAATTCATTTGTAAACAGGACCTATAATTATGTCCAAACTGAATGAGGGAGGGCTTTACTCCAATATGGCTGAAGTCCTTAAAAGCAAGGGGATCTGGACACAGAAGCGAAGTCAGAGGTCAGCGGCAACCAGAGGAGCAGACACAAGGAAAGAGGGCGCCATGTGACGGAGGCCTGCCAGAACGCGACAGGCTTCGTGAGAAAGCAAGCCCTGCCGATACCACTGCTGAACTTCTAACCTCCAAAACTGAGAGACTGAGTTCCTCTTGTTTGACCCAATCAGTGGCGGTATTTGCCAAGGCAGCCCTGGCAAACTAAGACGAGTGGGTTGTTCATCTTTTTATTGTTGATTTGCATGAGTTTTTAAAAATATGTGCTGGCTCAAAGTCCTTGCCAGATAATGTATGTTGCTGAATATCCTTCGTATTGGTGGCTTGTCTATCCATTTTCTTAATGGTGTCCTTTTTTATCTATTAGCTTAAGTATAACAACATACAGAAAAAGTCATCTTTTTTAGTGTGCAGATCTATGCATTTTGACAAACACATACAGCCACCACACTTAAGATAGAGGGATAGTTTCCATCACCCCCAAAAGTTCCTTTGTGCCTGTCTGTCCTCAACCCCACCCCATCCCACTTCACCCCCAGCAACAACTCATCTGTTTTCTTCCATGTAGTTTCATCTTTTCCAGAATGTCATATAAATGGAGTCAGACAGTATGTAGCCTTTTCAGTCTGGCTTCTTTTCACTCAGAATAATCCATTTAAGATCCATCCATATTTTATCAGTGTATTCCTCTTTATTGCTAAGTAGCATTCCGTTGAATGGACAGACCACAGTTGTCTACTCAGTCACCAGTTCAAGGACATTTGGGTTGCTCGCCGCTTTTGGGGATCATGAATAAAGCGACCATAAACGTTCACATACAAGGTTTTCTATGACCAGAACTTTTCCTTCTCTTAGGTAAGTGGGATTATCTGGGTTGTATTATAAGGGTAGATTTAATTTTATAAGAAATTGTCAAACTGTTTCCAAAGCAGCTCTACCATTCTCCATTCCCACTATAGCAGGTAAGAGAGTTCCAGCTCCTTCACGTCTTCATCAGCACTTGGTGTTATCAGGACTTGCTGCTGCTGCAGCTGCTGGAGGTGGTGGTGATGGCTTTGCTTTCACTCGTTCTAAAAGGTAGGTGGTAGTAGTTCACTGTATTATTTTCATTTCTCTGATGAAAAACAATGTTGAACATCTTTTCATGTGCTTAGTTGTCACCCATATATCTTACTTGTTAAAGCGCCTATTCAAATCTTTTGCCCATTTAAAAACTTGTGCTGTTTTATGACTAAATTTTCAGAGTTCTTTATATATTCTGGTACAAGTCCCTCATTAGACATAGCTTTGCAAAGGCTCCCTCCCAGTCTGTGCTTGTTTTTTCATTGTCTTAGCACTACCTTTTGAAGAACAGTTGTTCATTTTTATGAGGTCCAAAGCCCACTTTTTTCTTTTGTGGATTATGCTTTTGGTGTTTTATCTAAGAAATCTTTGCCTAACTTAAGGTCACAAAAACTTTCTCCTTTGTTTTCTTCTAAAAGTTTTAGTTTTAGATTTTACTTTAGTCTATGATCCATTTCAAGTTAATTTTTTCTATATGGTATGAGGTATGAGCCATAATCAGAGGTTCATTATCTTGCATATGGATGTCCAGTTGTTCCAGTGCAATTTGTTAAAAAGACGATCCTTTGTCCATTGACTTGTCTTTGCACCTTTGTAAAAAAAAAAAAAAATCAATTGACCATATGTGTGGGTCTATTTCTGGACTCCCTATTCTGTTCCATTGATCTATGTGTTTATCCTTTTGCAATAGCACATTATCTCAATTACTGTAGCTTTATAGGAAGTCTTGAGATCAGGAAGTACAATCTTCTAGTTCTGTTATTCTCCAAAACTGATTTGGTTTTTACCAGATCCTTTGCATTTCTATGTGAATTTTAGAATCAGCTTGTCTACTTGTTAAAAATTAAAAAAAAATTTTTTTTAAAGTGCTGGAATTTTTATTTAAATAGATGACATTGAATTTTCATAAATCAATTTAGGGAAAACAGACATCTTAACAATATTGACCCTTTCAATCCATATTGTCCTCCATTTGTATAGATCTATTCTAGTTTCTCTTGACGTTTTTGGAGTTTTCAGTGTACAGGCCTTATACATACTTTTCTTAGCTTTTATGCCAAGGTATGTGATGTTTTTGAAGCTTTTATAAGTGGTATTGATTTTTAAATTTCATTTTCCAATTATCTGTTGCTAATATATAGAAGTACAATTGAACTTATATCTTATCTTGTAGCCTGTTTAAACTTATTCTTGTAAGTTTTTTGTTTTGGTATATCCTACAAGGTTTTTAATAATCATGTTGCTTTCAAATGATGACAGTATTTTTAAAAGGTTAAATTTAGGAGTTAGATTAATTTGACTGTCTGAAACCCAAAGATGGGTGCTTTTCAATGTTTACGAAGTGCCCAAATTTCCAAGAAAAAGAACTTGGGGGAAATTCATTTTAATTGCACAAGCTGAGACTTCAAACTTTTGACTTCGGGGTTTTATTTCCTTTTCTTGTTAGAACACACCCTCTTACGAGGGACAAGGGGAGGCTGCAATGGGATGCCACAGACATAAGACACTGGTCCAAAGTTACTCCTCCCACACGCCCACTTGCGGAAAACTGGCTATACTTCTTTGTCCTGTGAAGCTCCTGGCGCTGGTGGCGAGTCAGAAGAACAGCAACATACCAGGGCATGCAGAGGCGGATGCCTCCCTCTGGCTCTACCCTCGATTAGCCAACCCTTACCACACGTTTCTGGTAATGAGCTCTCTCTGTGTGATAAGAAAACTTTGGATTTCACAGGTGACTTTTCAAAGAACTCTCAATTTCCTCTTCTTAAAGAGGAAAGTGAAAAGGTAATGACAATCCAGCAACAAATACACAACAGTGTTTGAAGTATAAAAACCAAAGGAGACAACACCAAGTTCGCCAAGCTTATGGCTCCATTACCCCAGTACACAGAAACAGGAGACAGATCACAGATGAAAGGCTTGCAGAGTTTGGATCTAAAATGTATTTCTACAGCCATCTGAGTTTTTTCCATCTTGCAACTTTACACGATTTGACTAAGGCTACAGTATCAAATGCTATGATTTTTTTGAAATTCATTACTGCCTCCACCAAAAGTCATTATTTATCATGCTAGTGCTTTCGCCCAGTGGTTTCAGACTCAATTTTTTTTTTATTATGAGGCAGTGAGACTTTATCTGTGTGTGCATGTGTGTTATATAATTTTTAAAAAGGGAAACAACTCTCAAGCACTCCACTGCCATTGTATCAAATGCAAGGCAAGTGATTGCTGAGTTCCCAATTACATTCAGCCTTAAATCACATTGTTTGGTCTGATTTTATATCCAGCCCTACAGGGAGTTGTGCAAAGGCATATATTTGGCAAGCTTTCAAACCACAGCAACAAAACATGTGCAGAAGAAAATGATTCAAAATATTAAGAAAGCAGTCATTTATTTTAGAAAGCCTGTTCACGTGAGACAATAAGCTGCTTCCCAGAATAGGCTCCATCCATCAGGAAAACACTCCAAGCCAGCGCCTACTGGCTGGAGTCTGCTTCTCAGCCATCACACTGCAATGATTATTATTTATCATCGACAGTGCATCAAAGATGTGTAAGCAGGCTGGGCACACTTCCCTGATGGCGGGCAGAGCTGTTGAGGGCAGCACACACTCCCTACCACAGGTCCAGAGGACAGCCTGCCTTTACCCTGCATAGCCACATGAGAACACAGATGGGGCTTAGGCACATCCAAAGGGGATGGAAGACAGCAACAACTTGGCACTGGGTCCAGAGCATCCACTTCTTATTAAACAAACAAAAAAACAACAACAACAAAAAAAATGAGGAGTCCCATTTCCAGCAGGTACCTGCCTGGAGATCCTCCATGTGATGAAAGGGCAGAGGTCCATTAAGGAATCAGGCCAGCTTGGCCAGCCAAAGCCAAGGAGATTCCATTTGAGTTAAGAAAGACTCAGGAAAATCCCTTCCAGTGTACTTCCTGAGCTTCCCCTGGAAACTGTAAGTACCACCCTCAGGGGCCAACCCAGAAGCCAAAGCCACCCAGGATAACTGTTGCCAGTTACCACCCCATCCTCCCACCCTCCATGAGCTTTAACTTGTCTGCCAGGAAAACAATTTATCATCTCCTTCCATCACCAAAATTCTGAGGAATGGGCAATACATGGATGACTGATATTGTAAAGGATACCTAATAGTTTTCTCTGCATCAGGACACAATAAAATTTAACAATTATTTAAGTTTCTTGTCAGTGTCAAAGACAAGAAACATAAAACTGCAAAGTTGAGCAAGTGAATCACTGGAACCCCAACTGTCCTAACACAACAACAGCTTTGATTCAAACACCACTGAACACAGCACGGCACCTGCCAAGAGGGGAGGTTATGGACTGGTGGTCAGCCAAAAATTTCTGCAAATATCTTAGCCATGAGAGGACAGGCTAGAGAAAGAAAAACAAGACATTTATGAGCAGGAAATCATTTTGGCTCTTTTAAGGCTGCGAAAATAGAAAGTAACGAGAGCAAACAGGTGCATTTTCCTCGCTAACATTCAAGGCTGCTTAAATGCAGCCCACAGGTCCATACCCAGGGGTCAGGCTCACTTTCTTCAAGTTAGATGAAAGGATCCTGTTGGTTTCGTTGTCAAGCAAGTGAATAATAATTACCATACACTGACTGTGTGCCAAACAGAGTCAAATGCACTGCACACACTCACTGCCAACAGTCCATGCGGAAAAGTCGCTGCACTTCACTTACCCTGAGTACTGACCACTTAGCAGCCGGGTAAGTATGGGAATATATTTGGACCATTCCATGGACTCAACTACCACGTTAACTTCAAAAGCAATCAACCAAAGGGTCAAACCAGAAAAGTGGCACAATTTGGGGGTATGAAGTAGATGGTATCTATAGTATTTGTTACTTAAGAGAAAAATGGCTTCTACGAGACACAGGCTCATTGAGTTTTCAATAACTAGGGCACCAATGTCTGACATGCACTCCCAGCTCTACCCCTGTCACCCACTGACCATCTCCTCACCGTGGAACAACAACCTGCTGTGGCTGCCTACTTCCTGCACACAAGGCCCTTCACAGTGTGGTCACAACTCTTTTCCAGCCACACCCACTTCCATCGCACAGCCTGTGGCCCAGAGAGACCAGGACCTCACATGACTGACTGTGCTCATGCTGTTTGTTCCCTCCAGCTCAAACCTGTTCTCTCGTCAAGCAAGTGGGAGACCTAGGCACCTTGCCTTGGGAGGCATTAGGCGCCAGTCAAACATGAGAAGGGAGGGATTCTCTTAAACCAGTCTAATGAGTTAATGCTCAATCTAAAGCAAGCCAAATCCTCCAGCTCAAAGACTTTATCCCCAGGTCTCAGTTCTAAAAAGGCCCATTTCACTATAAATTAACTGAGAATTTACTGTCTTTACTAGTAGAACCCAGCCGCTATAATAATGCCCTGATAAAGAGAGCATTAAGAATGGAGAGTTGCACAGGGGAGCCTTTGCTTAGCAGACAGGTCTCCTGAGTTCTACAGCCCAATCCCCAACTAGCCTATTAGAGACCAAAGCAAATGCTTCAATAGACAGCTTGCAGTGGCATAATATATTTGAAACCCAGTGAACTGGAGATGTGACTCTTCTCATCCCTCAGGAAGCTGAATGTGAAGGGTTCAATTAACCATTTCCAAGCACGCTCACCAACCTTCCAGGTATCAGTAGTCTTCCCACATCCTCCTCCTAAAAAACTGAGATGCTGCCAGGAAGATAACCAAGGAAGCTAAAAGCTGCTCACCAAAGTTTAGATTTCTGCAACCATATTAGCAAATTTGCTCCTGAACCCAGAAGTCATTGCCCTCTACACTCCTAGGAAAGATGCCACAGGAAGTCACAGAAGATGAGACCTGGTGTGCAAGCTGGGTGCGAGTGAGCTCCAATTCAGTCTCTGACAAAAGGAGGTAGTGCTATCCCTTGGTCCCCAGCAAGGAAGCAAACTGCCACTGGCTAACCTCGTACTATGAACCAGGAATGCTGTAAACACCTAACTATTTCACTTAACCACTTTTCATATCCTTCTTGGGACAGAAGGCTGATTCTGTTAAAGTACAGCCATTCTATGAATCCCCAAATTTCAAGTTTCAATCCTAAGAGGCAAAGTTTAGAGCAGTTTTTCCCAAACAGATTCCAAAAAACACCTGGGAGGCCTTAACGTGGATTTCAGGGCCACTCCCCTGGGTGCCGACTCACACCAGGTGAGAGCTCTCTTGGATGTTAGCAACCTTCAGCACTCCTCTCCCGTGCTCATTCAATGAGTATCTGTGCACTTCCAGGCACTTCTAGTCGCTGGGAATACAGCTGAGAACAAGATGGACAAGGTCCCTGCTGTAAGAGAGCATGCATTCTAGTGTGGTGGGTAGGAGCTGAGGACAAAAAAAAGAAGAGAGAGAATATTTCACATAGTAATAAACAATGAACAAACAAAACTGTCACGTGCTAGAGCGATGGAGGGCTATGTGAGACGGGGTAATCAAAAGAGGGCTCTGAGGAGATGACATCTGACATGAGAGCTGAATTGCTGGAAGGAGCCAGCATACAAATATGGAGGGTGCAGGCCACGAGGGCAGAGCATTCCACCTAGGGAAATAGTTAAAGCAAAAAAACAAGCATGCTTGTGGTGCTCCCAGCACAGAAAGGGTGGTGAGCCCAGAGGGCAGATGGTAGGAAAAAGCAGCAGTGGGACTCAGGGTATGAGAAGGCACTGCGGGGGTTGAAGCAAGGTGGTGGCTTCATATTTACAGCTTTAAAGATTACCCTGGCTCCTGTGTAGGGAAGACACTGCAGAGGGAGCAAGACTGGAAGCAGGGATTCAAACAGGAAAATGTGACAGATGTCCAGGCAAAGAAATAAGGGTGACTTGGATCAGGGCGATGCCAGTGGAGATGTGGAAATCTGAATGCACCTTGGAAGGAGAACCAAGGAGCTTATAGATGGATTAGATGCTGGAGGTGGAATAAAGGGCAGCGTGAAAGACACTCCCGAGCTTCTGGCTTGAACTAGTGCTGAGGTTGCAGAAGCAGCCCTCATCTTCTCTTTACTTGCCCAAATGCTCTTCCCTGCTCTTTACCAACACTGAATTCCAACCCTCACCAGACCCCAGCTCACAGTGGACAGTGAACACCGCACACTCCAAAAGTGCAAGGCAGATTTAAGTATTAATACTTATAATTGTGCTTCAAAAGGAAAGGCTGGGAATTCCCGGCCTAAGGGACAGCTGACAAAAGTCTCCCGGAGCCTTGGCTGCTCTTCTCAGTACACCACCCTCGCGACTGACAAGTCTTGGGTTTCCTGGCTTGGCAAAGGGCCCACCCTGGAAGCAGCTGCTCACAGAGCATTTTCGGCTCCTTTTAACCAGGCTTTTTAGAACAGATACTTTCCTATCCTGAGTTTGTCACCATTTAGAATGTTGTGCTAGTTAGCAGTAATTATGTAAATGCAAGCAGCCATTTCTATTTTTAAAAGGGAACCCCATTTAGAATCCTTATATCCTGAAATGTTTAAAATAGCTAGTCCAGTGATGTTTTCACTTTATTCAGACTGTTTGTATGGATTTAAATACAGGTTCACAGAAACCAAAGCAAGTCTAACATTTACTTTCTATTAAATATCTACAACAGAATATTAAAAACCTATTTTATATTTAACAGAAAGAAGCAGTCAAATCAGCACAGCAGCAGCTTCACCGGTATTTACTGCCAAGCAGTGCTGATGTTTGAGAGGCAATCAATTTAGGAAGGGGGGTGGTGGATTTCTTTAAACTCTTCAAAAAGGAAATAATAGATTTGAACAAATCTTTTAATTAGAGTATCTTCTAAAGAACCTACAAAGCCTTTATTCTTTTCAAACCTAATGCTTTTTAAAGGCAGCTCTTGCCCCTTAATTCCACATGAAATATTCAATCTAACATAATTAAATTTTATTCCATGCTATTTTTATTGGGTTCACAGAAATAGAGGGTGCCACCATCTTTAAAACAAACTTTCCAACAACTGTGCCTTCACAGTGAATGGCTGACTTCCAAAATTGAACTTAAAATGTAAAACCAACCCCAAATGCAGTCCAGGATGGATAGGTGGATATTTAAAAGATAGGCTCATTCATGTGTTACACCCATCTTCAAATAAACAAGAGCCCCAGTTCTCCATTTACTTAACTGCGCTTACCACAAAGCACCTCTAAGCATGGATCCCAATTGTCAACATTTAAATGCTGAAGCCTCTTTCATTTTTCAGTGTGAATCTCTCTGGTAGGTAAAGAAAACAGAAAGGAAAAAGGCAGGGAAAGAAGTCTCTTTCCATGACTAAAAGATTATTTGAATAAATACTTGGACACCTGGATCGTCTGTGTACATGGGGAGAAGACTTGATATTTTGGGCCATTTATATTAATTATAAAGCCAAAATCTTAATTTCTTTTTCCAGTTAGTGTCAGTAACCTACAAATAAACACAAAAACTTACCTCTCAGATGGGCAAAATGGATTACAGGATTCCAAAACTAAAAGAAAGGGAAGCGTTAAAAAGCTCTCCAGGGGCTCACAGTAAAATTCACTTGCAAAGCAAATGGAGAATGTGACTAGTCTAACTGCCTTGGGGTCAGTTACGTGGGCATCTCCTCAACCTCTGCATTATAATACACAACTCCCCTACAGTGTACATACAAAACCAAGGTCATTTTGAATTCGGGAAACATATCAACAGGAATAATCTCAGTTCTATGGCTATGCACCCTCTTATTCCATCCAGCCAGTTCCATTTGTTTTAAAACTTCCTAAAAGGAACAAAAAAAAAAAAAAAACCACGAAAACTTCACACAAAGCATCCTTTCAGAACTCTGGTCCTTCATTCAAACACGTGACATCCGAAACTGATGTACAGGAGCAGCATGCCTACCCGAACTAAAGATCTACTAGGAAAACTCCAAGGATTTGCCCCCGGTGCTGCACCAGAATTCTCGGGTACCAGGCCTGAGAGCTGCTATTCCCATTTCAGCATTCAAACAGGCAAAATACCTGGAAGGTTTCTCAGCTTAAAAAAAAAAAAAAAAACAGCAAGCTTTTTAATGAGACTGCTAGGACTTCAAAAAATTAAGGAATATCTTAACTCATACATTTTGACTTTGACTTTTCAGATTCACCTCTATTTTACTGACTAAAAAGGAGAAAACAAAAACAAAACCCAAAAAACCACCCACCAAACTTACCAAAGTGGCCTGGGAGACTTAACAGTCTGGGAGGAGCCGCCACTGCAGCCGCCAGCATGTGGGTTCCTCTGAACTCGGACTTTCAGAAAGGCTCCATGGGATGCTGTTAGAAATGGGGCCCTGGCCAAAAAGAACCCAAAGCAAAACAAACAACGAATCCAAAGCACATAACAAAATTAAGTTCCTAATATCACAGAAACAGGTGTTAGAATTTTCATATTTATTAACCCCACCATATTTGCAAAAAAGTTTTTTTTTCCCTTAAGAGACTTGTTTCTGTTTTCTGGTTAGATCTAAATGTTTATATAAGACTTTCCGCTAGCTTTTCAAGAACAGTGCCGACCCATTTTATGACTTTTAAACTACATGAACACGGTCATTCAAATATCTCAGTGGCTCTTGTAAAATTCTCTCTCCAACGTCATTTTATCTCCAGCACAAACATGTAAATCAAAGAGCACAAACAAGCTGCAGCCTCACACAGAGCCTGCTGAGGATACAGCCAGTGTCGCCCAGGGCAAGGGGATGCCTGAACCAGCAGCCAACCCGACCAGCCATTTCCTCTGAAAGCACAGTATGGTGAGATTTTGTTGATTGAGGCTTAGTAACACCAATTTCATATCACTCAGTAAGGATCTGAGGTGAAAAGAAACATATACATTATCTATTAGGTATAAAAGAATAGTTATGCATAGAATAGCATAAGATCCCTGGGAAAAACATGATTCCACAGTAACTTCAATGGAGGGGTGGAAGGGAGGCACTGGGCAGACATGGCCCCTGCCTAGAGCCCAGCCCGTCCCGGAGCTCAGTCCACATCTACAGAGTGAATCTAAGGGACTGGCGCTCTAATCCTGCTGTGCAGCCTCAGCCAGGTCACTCCTTGGCCTCCCTCATGTCACCCAGGAGTACAAAACGGGAGAATGCTCACCCTGCCTATCCCTCAGGATTGTGATGAAGCCAAACGAGATGGTGTCTGTGAAATCATTTCCTTAAACTGTAAGTGCATAAAGTGTAAGTTGCTACTATTTTACTTATATAATAATTCTAATTACTGATAATCTATACATTAAAATTAGCTGGTATACTTTTAATTGAGAAGCCCAGTAAGATTTTTTTGTTTCTGAAGGTAAGAAATGTTTTGGGTTGGGGTTTGTTTTTTTTCCCCCCAGAATGCACATGCTTCTATTTGACTTAAGTTGTAACTGCATGAGAAGTAGCCATGAGACTGCTACTGAAGATGTCTAGCTGAAGTACTGAAGTACACAGACTATCCTGTCTCTCCTTAGGTTGAAAGCTCATTAATGGCATAAATGGGGAAACTACTCAGGTATTAAGCCCCTGGAAAGCCACAGAAGGCCATTCATGTCAATGGTCACACAGATGTGAAGCAAGGTGACCAGAGGGTGGTGTGGGAGCAAATGCCTCACCTGCAGCAGAATTCAGGTATTCAAGGCAAAAGTTTAGCAAAGTGCTCAAAAGGTATTTTAAACCAAATTTTATCAAAGTTCACAAGGATTATATACGTAAAGTTATTGGGAAAACTCAACAGTATGAAAATGGGGCTTGCAGGAGAAACGAGATGAGGGATATATGGGCACTCTGCACTCTCTCTGCAACTCTGCCATAAATCTTAAATGAGTCCAAAATTAAAAGTTTATTTTAAAAAGAAAGATGAGGCAGATGTGGATCAAATGGTTGGGCATCCGTCTCCCATATGGAGGGACCTGGGTTTGATCCCTGGGACTTCCCAGCAAAATAAAGGAAAATATAGAAGGCGTGCCTCCAGGCCCCATGTGCAGGTGAGCCCCCAGGCCCCGCCGAGCCACTCAAGATGATGACGGAACAGGAGAGTGACACGAGGGAGAGCCAAGATGAAATGCGTCGAAAAACCAGGAACTAAGGTGGCGCAGGTGGTAGGATGCCTCTCCCACATCAGAGGTTCCTGGGATTGAATCCCGGTGAAGACAGGAGAAGGATGAGAAGAGGGCAAGAAACAGACACAGAGAATTGCACAGCAAATGGACACAAAAACAGAAAAAAAAAAAAGGGGGGGGGGTGATAGATGAAAGTAAATAAATCAATCTTTAAAAAAAGATGACACTAAATTGAACAAATAAGAGGGTGGGGAGAGGGCTCGCCTCCAAGAAAGAAAAGCAAGCTAACTTACATTCAGCAGCAGCCTACACCCATTTGCTAGGACGTCTGCACACATCACCTTCACTCATCCTTACAATCATCTCCTGAAGTAGGTTAGACTCCTCCACCATCCCTTCTCCTCCTCCCTAATCACAGCCATAAAAACTCTCATAAAAGACAAAGTAACTTGCCCAGGTCCCAGAGCTTTTAAGAGGTAGAACTGGGGTTCAGCTCCAGGTCTGTCTGAGGTCACAAAGGAGCCGAGTCCGGCCAAGGCATCTGGGTGGGGACAGTGCACCTGCCCTTCTTCAGGGAGGGCCAGCATGGAGAAGACACAGCCACAGAGGCTCATCTCCTGGCAGGCTGGTCTCGAGCTATGCCAGTGAGCCATGCAGAGGCCGTCAGGGACACCCCCTTCCTTAACCAAGGAACGGACAGGGCTTCCCTCTTATGAGGTACACTAGTTAAAAGATTCACCTGAAAACAGGTGTCCTGATCCCTTGTGGAAAATACAATGGTATACCATCTGCAACAAGTTCTCCTGAAAACTCTCTCACCCAGAGTTACACCCACAACCTGAGATGCTAAAGGAGACTCACTACAAGACTTGGGAGTAAACTCTAGGGCCAGGGCTTAATGAAGGAGAAAACAAACAAGCACCATACACATGAAAAAACATATAAGCAAAGACAGGCACAGACCATCCAACCCGTGGCACTTTTCAAAACCCACCAAAAAAGAAAGTCTGTCCGAAAGAACCAATTTTAAAGTGGCGCCTCTTTCAGGAGCCACCAAAGGCTCATGGGTCCGTCTCACTCTGCCTGATGTCCTCCAGGTGCCACCAGAGGGCACCAACTCATGTACTCGCTCCTCAGACTCTGAGGTCACATGTGGTAAACTGTAGGAATGTTGAATGAAGACTAGATCTCCAATCAATGAAGTGATAAATATATAACTCTGACAATGGCAATAAGCATTTGTTGGTTGTAAGTTGCAACATAATTACATAAAACTTCAAAGTACACATGTGCAGTGGCAAGGTATACGAAAGGCAATTTAATCAACTCTTCAGATTACAGAAATCACATATTTAAAAATAAAAGCAGGAGTTAAGCATTTCTCCTGCATCGGTGATCACCTGTCCCAGCATCTTTTACGTGTACACATATCCACAGACAACAGCATCAAGAAAACCATTTGTTTCCTCTTTGCTCTAAAATGCCACTCTTCACTGAATTAGAAGTGGACATTCACCTTCATAAAAACTATAAAATGTACTGGGCATGATTAAAACATGCTTCAATCTTTCACACTCAAGTCCTTGGAATAATACCTGGTGAACATTCACGGAGGCTCTCCACCGCCTGAGTTGCTATTCCAAGCACAGGACGCTCCTCTAACACTCACCACATCCCTCTGAGAGGCTATAATAATTCTATTTTAGTAAAAAGTTCAACCTTGCATTTCTTGAATGCAATCAAGAATGTTTCTTTACGCTTGTATCTTCTACTGATGATTTATTTGTCCACAAAACTATAAATGCAGATTTGTGCATTCTGCCTCATTAAGCAGCTTCTGCAATTATTTCTTTACCCCAGAATTCAGATTTCTTATACTTTCACGGGAGGATAAGATTATATATAATCAAAATAGTTTGGGCAATAAGTTTAATGAAAAATGCATTAAGCCCTGAAAGGTTTTTTGTTTTTATTTTGGCTTGTGCTACGTAAGATATAGCCTTTACTGTTTGGCACTTTATTTAAAAAGGAACTAAAATATTTACTGATTTGACCAGAAATGTTGGCTACTTCTCTGTGTGAAATGAGATTCAAGTTCAACTGTGTCTTTGTTTTCCCTGGTTTGAGTTGACTTCTTCAGTGTGTAATAAATAACTGAAGTTTACACTGAAATGAACACAATTTGACAAAATATGCTATACCTGAAAAGAAATTTCAGTTCTTTAAACAATTCATCACAAGTTAGTGCCACAAAGAAACTCACCTTGAGATAACAGCCTATATCACAAGACACTGTCTCCTTGGTTTTGTTTTTATTCTTTATTAAAAAAAAAAAAAAAAAAATCTCCTTAAAGATTTTCAAGAACAGAATGGGTATTCTGGCCTGTGCCAGCACACAGAGGATAAAGATGGCAGAACTACAAGAATCTGGGAACACAATTAGTTAACATCCAAATAATTGCCTCCAAGCTCCTTCTGTATCTTTTTAATGCCCATCTGACAGGCATTAAACCAAATATTTTGGTTTACTTTGATTTTGTGCTAAAATTTATTTTAAATTATTAAATATTAAGGATATTAAAAAATATTTGTTTTCTATTTTTATTTCTCTGATTTTATTAGACTCTCACTAGATGTCCTGATATTAAAATATTACAAAGACATGAGTCCTATGTTTCTCCTCCCTGTTTTTTCTCATTTCTTCAAGGGATATGGATTCCATGACACACAGGAAGTATATAATTCATAGTTCCAAAGTCCTGAGAAACTGGCATCTCTTAACACTCTGGCATCCTAACCCAGAGGGGACCAGGCACCATCCTGAATTGGACTGCGATTGTATCCGCCCACCATAAAATATGTTTACGCTCAAATTTTCACTACTTTATCATTTTTACAAGTCATACAGAAGAGTCAAGTGAAAGGGAGCCCATTCAGAAAGGACGTGCTGCTCGCCGGCCCACTCGTGTGGTCAGCAGCGTTCACTTCGATTCTGTACGGCCAGACACTGCTCTGGGCAGGGGGGAGACCACAGTGAGCAGTGCAGGGGCCCTGCTCTCGTAGAGCTGACTTTCTCGCGGAAGGCAGACAGCAAGTGCTCAACTGCCACAGAGAAGAGGAAAACATGCTAGGCGACAGAGTGGCATCAGGGTGAGGGGTGGTCCTGGAGGCCTCTGTGCCCAGAGGACATCTGGACAGAGACCTGTTCTCTCAGCACTAAGTAGGGCCGAAGGTCTCCTTCACAGTAGCTCTGGAGGATGCAAGAGCAGGTCACTTCGACTGATTTCATTTTTAATAACATTTGGTTCAAATTAAGTTGGGGTTTTTAATTAATTTACTAATAGAATTGTCTCGCCAGATACGGGGTTTGCAGGATGGTAAAGACTTCCCTACGAATTCTGCCAGCTTTCACTCCAATGTGTCAGCCCTCCTGGCTCCGCTCTGTGAGTCCCTCTTCTCGCTGCGCCCATGAACAAGTGTGTGGTGAGAGCCTGAAATAAACAAGTGTAAAATGGGTCAGGACCATCGCTTCTATTTCTGTTTTTAACTGAAGAAAATTTGCCCCATTTCCAGAGTAAGAGAGAGAAGGAGACATGGAGACAAAAGCAATCTAAAACATAACCTTGAAGGCATGTATCTGTGTGCATGCATATATATGCACGTGTATACACTTACACACAAACACCACACATTTATACACCCACACACCCCTGACTTATTATTTCCCTATGATTACTCAAAATCCAGTCTTTCACAACAGGTCTTTTGCCATCGCCATGGCATAGCTTTTATTGTTCTATGTTGAATCTTTAAGAGGCCACAAAACTTTCTTAAAGAATAAAATAAAAAATTAAAGCTTCAAAGATGATCATGGTTCAGATTCAATTAACATTAATTTTAGAAGACTTTTTTACTTACTATGCATATTCAGCCATGTAAGTTTTTGTGTTGTTTTTTCCTAATACAGCAACCCAGGGGAGTCATTATGTACAATCAGCTTTCTCATTCAGATTAACATGTCTAAGTACATATTGATAGAACACTATGCTTAGAGAGGCTCCCCTGCTAGAGGCCATTAGTGGGAGCACAGGACTAGAAGGAGAACTTCAACTTATTCCCCAGCACTTCCCAATTGCTAAGTCCCTGAGGGAGTTTCACCTGTCAGAAAAGTACAACACTTCAGAGGGGTAAAAGACTGCACCCAGTGAAAGGACTAACATTTCCTAATTATTTTAAGATCCTAATATTACAGGTGACTTCCACAGTGGTCCTGAAAACTGCCCAAATGGACACAGATGAACAAGAAAAGCCTCCAAAAACCTGCTCTTTCTAATCTGGTTTTCATTTACCTTCCCTTGCTTGAATAGCCTTGGGGGAAGAATCATAAAGTGAAATGTTTTTTGTCAGCACAATAACACTGTGCTTACAAGGTTTATAAGACCCCTGGAGGGACAAGTTGGGAGTAGGTAGGTGAGGTAGATGCTAGCTAACATGCTGCCCCAACTTGGGCCTGATTTCCAACCAAACCTCAAATTAACTGAATACAAGCATGGCAGTTTAACTCTAGTGGATCAAGGAAAGTGAAAAAAGAATCACCATGTGTCCAATCCTCAGAGGCCAATTTCACAAGGTTAGAGTCTGGTACTGAAATGGGCACTATGTGAAAAGGATAGAACTATGGGCTTCTTACAAGAAAAGTCCCCATGACATTTATGGTCTACATCCCTAGGATTTATTCAATTAAATAACTAGTAAGTTAATTAAGTCACCAGAACACCAAATTGAAGATTTCAAGGTGATCAAATGTCTATTATGGTTTTTTTTTTTTACGTAAAATAATGTGATTATCTCTGTGGAATCAGCAGCTTTAGACTTGTTTCCCACTGCTCTTTGCACATTTGCTTTCTGCTACCAAAATTTTAAGACCTGTATAGACAAAAGCAACACTTATTCTCATCCCCCCAAAACAGATATTAAATTTACCTTCTTGGCTGGAAGATACATTATCCCACCATCACCTCACCCATTCATCCAACCACAGTCATTTCTCGAAACCAAGTGCAGGTGATGGGCTGGGATCTAAGGAAACAGAAATAAGTGTGGCCCAGCGCCTGCCCCCAAGGAGCTCAGTTTAGTGGATTAAAGACACCAATAAAGAGATAAACAACAAGAGAACGTGGCAAGGGCTCTCACTGGGAAATGGAAAGTGGTACCCAGAAAGAGTGCCTGTGCTGACAGGAGCCAGGAGAGTGGGAGAAGGGGCATCTGGGCTGGCCACAGGAGTGAGACTGTCTGTCGGGGGATGAAGTAGAACTGGGGCTGGGCTGGGGAAGGGAGCAGGACTTGTGGAAGCACAGCAGCCTGAAGGGCCTGGCAGGCTGGGAGAGGAGGGAGGAGGGGGACTGCAGCTGGGTGGGCGTACTGTACTCCTGAGCGAATGGCTGGGAGGTCGGTGTTTCTCCGCCTTCACCTACATCTACATCCAGAGTTTCTGGTCAGCGACTGCTTTATAAGTAGAGGCAATTCTGGATGAGCACAAACAGAACCATGGGGAGATGGCAGGTCCACATGCCCCGAGGGTCTGCTGAGTGCAGACCAAGCACCTGCTTGGCTGTGGCTCTCCTGGCTATGCTGGTTAAGGTGTAAGCCTTGGCAGTAAATTTCTAAAGGAATAAATAAATAGAAAGTTCAAACATCAGACGTTAGATTTTTTGAGGTTCTTGCCTCAAAAACAATGACCCAAGTCTAAATAAAAAATAGCAAACCGATGATGGCAGAACATCCACTTTCCCAGTGTCTGTTACAGAACTGCTCTGCACTTTCAAAGAAACTAGAATTAAGTGTGTGCAAAATAAGAATTACGCTAACATTGTTTTAAAAAAGCAAATAGTTTGGTTCTCTATCATAACATGTATTAAAATTTACAAGTGGTATCATAAACTAGCTCTTCTTTTGCTGGGATACATTTCAGTCCATTCGTCATAAAGATTTATGTGTGGCAGGGTGACTTTATAAGCAAAACATCATTTAGTGGGGAGAAAAACCTCAAAACAAACTGCAATAAAGCCATTAATGTTCTTTTAATTTCTTGCTTAATTTCTAGTTCTTGTTATTCATACGCTTCCCGTTAGATGGGAACATTTTAATTAGAATAAAGAGAGTTAAAGGAAACTTATGTAATATGTAAACTTTCGTTATTACTAGATTTTGATAGTTTTCTTTCATGTGAATACAGTGGTGCAAGAAGACAGCAACAGTTAGTTAGAATGCAGATTCCATGATTCTCTTAAGAGATTACTGAAGTCTGGACACTGACCAGCTGTCCATGCTTAAACCCCTGGAATCCTGCTTCCTCAAGACACCAGCAAATACAAAATGAACAAGGACTTGCTCCTTCAGAGCAGAAGTGATCCAAGAACACAGGGCTCACAAAGACATGCCTCAAAATGGGCTCCTCCTACATTTCAGGGCCAGCAGGAATTTTCAGGATTTTCTGCCTTACTATTATACAGCAAGAAACAAGCTGGGGGAGTGGGTATAGCTCAGTGGTTGAGCACCTGTTTCACATGTACAAGGTCCTGGGTTCAATCCCCAGCACTTCCTAAAAAAAAATGGAAAGAAAGATACAAGCTAAAGGGAACCTACAGTAAATTTAAACTTTATAAAGGTACAGAATTGGAATATCCATTTACTCTATTTATATTTAGAATGTTCTTCATGTTAACAGCACTATCAGTATAAAAAGCAGTAATTTTTTTCTGACACTGCAGATCAAAGTAAAAAAAATATATAGTTAAATTCTGTGCATATTAAAAAGCTGACCATGTCTGCCCTTTCAAAAGCAGCAGACCAGGACGCAGATTTCCTTTGCTGCTGCCTGTGTCACGTGGCACTGCCTGGAAGCTACTAAATGTGGGCTTCTGCAGGAATTCAAACACATTTAGGATTGCTGAATGATGTATAACTAATAGATTTTGGAGACTTTGAGGGCTATGCCCAAATAAAGTTAGGAATCTAAAGATATGCCAAAATAAAGATAAGAATCTGAAAGATGATTTTTCCCCTAGGGAAAAATTAAATTGGTTGCTAAGAGCTGCCCATACTGGATTAACATTTTCATATGTGATTCAATGAACGGTCTTCTTGGTGAAAGTAAACACCCAATTGAAAAGCTGCCATTTGGGGAAGATCCTGTCAAAAAATATGGCCTTGTTTTCTGATATTTTACTATGACTCAGAAATCTGCTCAAACCCATGATTCCAAGGAGATTTTTAAGAAGAGGCATGAGCAATTCCTTGGTACTTCACAGATGCTCTGCCATCAGGTCAGGGAACGCTCGCTTGGAGGGCAAGAGGGTTAGAGCAGCAGCCACTGAAACACCCTCTGCCAACCATCACGGCCTCACCTCCATCCTCTCCAACACCACTCCTGTCATAAAGGAGCTTCAAATTCTAGGAGGCTTCAAATCCACCTAGACAATCTGTCCCAAAACACTGGCCTCTCCAATCCTTGACCCTGTTCCCTCCAATAACCTTGGACTCCACTTCTGTGGCCATACCCGAGAGCTGCACTGTCCAACATGGCGGCCACCAGCCACAGATGAGCACTTGAAACATGGCTGGTCCAAATAAAGATGTGTGCTCTAAGTGGATTTCAGAGACTTGACAGGAAAAAAAGATGTAGAATAACACAGTAATTCTTATATTAATTGCATGTTCACATAAGATTTTAGATATGTTATGCTAAATAAAATATATTAAAATGAATTTCAGTTGTTTATTTTAAATATGGCAACTAGAACATTAAAATTTCCATGTGTGGCTCACATTACATTTCTTCTAGACAGCGCTGCCCTAGACATTGATGTTAACCCTGCGGCATCTCATCCCTAACATCCATCCCAAGCATACTGCTCTTTGACTACCCCAACTCCAACAATTCCATGATCCTACTCCTTGAATCCACTGGCCCCATAATCTCTTAATGGCCCTCACTTCCTCCTCTGTACTTACCAAGCAAAATCATAAGCCCAGGTTAAATCCCACTCCCTGCCCTCTCCTTGCCTGATACTTAAGCTACAAAAAACAAAACTTCTTGAAAGCACCGGCTCTACCTCCTATCTGACCATTTTCACCAGAACCAGCTAGCATCAGGCTTTGTCCTCATCATTCCACTTATCAAACTCACCTTACCAAAGTCACCAATGACCTCCACACGGCCAAATCCAACAGTCAGTTCTCAGTCCATATCTCGCTTGACCTTTAAACAGCATCTGACACAGATGATCACTCTCTCTGCTTTGAAACGCTTTCTTTCAGGACACCACACCCTTCTGCTTCTCCTTCTCTGACTGCTCCTCATTCGCCTGGGATTTCCTCTCTCCCTTCCACTGAATGTTGGAATGGCCCGACATTGTCTGGACTTCTCCCTCCATCCATACTCTCTAGACGATTTCATCTGGCCCCCAGCTTTAGGAACCACCTATATGCTGAGAACACTCGAGAGCTGGGTTCCAGCCTGGGCCTCTCCTCTAGACTACAGACCGCCATGCACCCCTGCCCACCAAAGCCCCCCCACGGCATCATAAAGCTAACGTGCCCACGAGAGAGCTCTTCATCTCTCCTCAGCCCTTCTCCTGAACCTGTCCCTCCCATGCCTTCTCAATCTCAGTTAATGACAACGAATTCTTCCAGTTGCTTCCTCCTTGACTCCTCAAATGTGCATCCAAACCATCGGCTCTTCCTTCAAGACATAGCCAGCACGTGCCCTGGCCCAAGCCGTTATCACTCTTGCAAGTCTCTTCACTGGTATCCAGGGATTAGTTTCCATTCCTCTGCCCCTAGACCAGGGATCAGTAAACTTTTCCTGTAGGGGCTACTTGCACTCTATCGCAGCTACTCAACTCTGCCACTGTAGCGCAAAAGCAGCCTTAGTATGTAAACGAACAAGCAAGGCTGTGTTCCAGTAGCGCTGGAACTTGAATGGGCAGTGAAATTTGGATTTCATATAATTTTTACATGCCACAAAATACTATTCATTTTTTTCCAACCATTTAAAAATGTAAAAACCATTCTTAGCTCGCCGGCTATACAAAAACATTCAGCAGGTTAGATCCGGCCTGCAGGCCAGTTTACTGGCCCCTGCCTATTCTTTGCACTGCATTCAAAATGATCCTTGTAATCCTATCTTTTTCTGCTCAAAAATTCTGATGGCCTCCCTTCCCTTTCAGTAAAAGCGAAAGACCATGACTCTACAAAGCCCAATGGGATAGAGCTCCCTGCTGCCTCACCTCCTATTCCTCTCTGCCACACTCTATCTACCCAGGCTCAGCTGGCCTCCTCGTTTCTCCTTTGCTATTGCCAAACCCCCATCCACCCTGGGGGCTCTGCTTTTGCTATTCCCTCTGCCTGGAGTACTTTGACTACAGAATGCCTTCAGAGAGACACGAGCTCCAGTCACGCTATTAAAGCAGCACCATGCTCGTGCATGCACACACGTGCACATGCACAACATCCAGGGACTGTCTAAACTGTTCACCTTGCTTTATTGTTCTTCATCACACTTATTATCGCCTGACATTTAATTATTTATTAGCAAATAAACATTAGGCATTTTTTTAAAAAGAGAAGAGTACAGAATTCGGAGTCTGAATGCCAGCACTACCACATATTAACTGTGTAACACTGAATAAGTTATTTGAACCTCTCTGAACCTCAGTTTCCTCATCTAAGAAATGGAGATAATAGTACCCACTTCCTCAGTGTTCTGAGGAGTGAATGAGTCGTAAATGTAACTGGCATACATAAAACACTCAATTAGTGTTACTTCTTAGGTTTGTTTGTTTGTTTGCTGTTTATCACACCATCCCCACCAAAAAATAAGCTCTTCAAGGGGAGTAACCTCATTTTGTTTACTGCTTTATCCGCTGTACCTAGGACAGTGCCTGGGACTAGGCCGTCAATAAATATTTATTGAACAGATGAAAACCTGCTTGAATTTAAGACACTGTGGGATGGGCAGCACACTCCTCTCCCCTCCCATCATACATAAAGATACCAGGGAGGGCAAATGCTTCCTTAAAATCCACTATAGAAAGAGATATAAAAAGGCTAAAAAGGCTACTATTCGAGATGAATTTGCTAGCGTTTTCTCTCCGTGGAGAAACAACTCTCCTCACCACCTTGAAGTGAGGCATAACTGCCATTCTCTAAGTAGCGACAGTGTCACCCTGCAAGTAAGGAACCTTCCACCATCTAAAATGTGTTGTGTACTCGAGGGTTACACATTCAGGTCTGTAACCAAATTAGAGAACAAACAGATTTCATAGTCAGTCAGATTCAAATTCCCCATGTAAAATGCAGACTAGCTTAAGCAAATGGCACAACTCTGAGAAGGTTTTACAATGTTTTCTGGATACCACCACAAGAGATTGTTTACTCAAGTAGTTTACATTTAATTGGCTTCTTCTAAAGCCAAAGGGCATCTCATAAATAATGGCAGTCTTCCCCAGGCCAGAAGGTGGTACAAACGCAACACACTTGTCACACGTGGACATCACTCAGAGCACTTCATGGGGAGCGTGGATTTGGCATTTCCCAGTAAGCTGACTCATACTCTTTTCTCTTACGATGGCTATGTTTTGATTTGCATATAATATTAAGATGAATTAAAGTACTTCCGGGTTCTATCATCAGATGTCACAGTCTTTAATTAAGATAATTACACACTTCCCAGCACAGCACGAGCTCTTGGTCAAGCGAAAGCTCTACTTCCTTTAAAAGAAGCACAAAGTTGGTAAGGTCACCCGCTGCTAATCAAAGTAGAAACCACCCTTCTAACCCACCAAACTAAGATGCTTCATGGAGAAATGAGAAATGAACACCTTTAGTACTGGTTCTACCAAATAAAAAGCAAATTAAGGAGATGTAGGTGGTAACACACACTTCTCTCAAACTAATATGGAATTCAGTTGTGTATCTACCTGTATGCACTGAAAACCATAAAATTGTGAGCATGGTAAGCAAATGATTACGAGGAAGGATAAAATTTGGGGAGTAAGGAAGTGGAAGAATCCCAAGAGGTCAAGGTGAAGTGCCACCCAGTTCTCTGCAAGACTCTGGCTTCCTGCTGACAGTCACGTAACTAGAAGAATGGCTGGTGCTCCATGAGGGTGGGATTTTCTATGAACTGAAAAGATAACTCTTTTTCTTTTATCCCCTATGGTTGTTTCATTCTTCAAATTGTGCACATGCTTGATCAGACAGCACAGAGGACCTGCGCAAGCCAGGGAGGCCCACGGCACATCTCTACTCTGCACTGCTATACAGGGACAAAACTGAAAAGTCAGGATGCCAGTGCTCTAATTTAATACTGTATTTAGCTGATGATCCTAAATAACACTTTGTCAGCTTTTGTGATCTAGCACAAAACCACATGCCTTGTGACATACCAGCTGGGCTGCTGTAATGCCCTTGACTTGAGGCCTAAAAGCTTTGTTTAGGACGCAACTTTGATGTATTATATTTCCATTTCAAACTGCAATGATTATGACTGGATTTGGCACCACACAGAGTGCTACCAGAATTAGATTATGGTTAGCTAACAGACCATCTCATCCCTTTGGTGCCCCATCATGAATGCTGCTACTCCATGCTTTGCTTGTCTGCAAGATTGAAAAGCCATGGCTCTGTGGTTTACAGGACATGGGGATAAGAACCATCTGCCTGGTCTGGTGTTTCTTTAATTAAAACTTTAATTACAGGTATATATCTGCACGGATAAATGCAGTCTATCAGATCCTACTCTTAATTACCTGTGTTAATGAGAAATGAAAAGAACCTTCACGTTTGCTGAGTGTCTACTATGTGCCAGATGCTTTAACATATATTTGAGCTTGTAAAAGCGGTCCAGGGTCAAATCACTTCGGTCAGGAGTTTCAACCTTCTCCTCTACCAGTCCTTTTACCATTATTATATCCAAAAAAGTAGAAAATAAAGCTATTGAGGTTCCCCCTTTAGAAAAAATAAGGGATTTAGAGAGTAAAAGTCAAAAGAATCAGCACAGAAGAGGGAAAAAAGGACAAGATGACCAAACACTGAATAATCAAGTTTCATGGTAGGTATAAGCGATACTTGTCTGTCAAACAGTGTATTTCTGAACCCATCTAAAGATGTGTGTAGAGAAGGGGAAAATCTGGTGTCAATCCTATGATCCTGAGGCATGTCACACAGTGCCACGGTAACCACGGCCACAGTTTCCCAGGGAAACCGTAACTACAGATGAGGACAAACACGCTTTCCATCATTTCCTGGCTGCACAATCCTCTTGCCTCCTTTTCCTTCATTAACTCTCTTTCTGCCTTGGGCAGATTTTCACTGAGGAATGACCGAAACCTCTATTTTTCTGTACTTTCACCATGTGTTTTTTGGTCTCCTCAGATGCCTCAAGAAGGGCTAAAGTCCATTAGAACTGACTCAAGGCAGCCACAGGCACCCCCTCCCAACTTTCACCTGAGGAGCTCTCTGCTCATCCTCAAAACTCCTCAAACCGTAAGTACTGTGTGGTTATCTGCTTATGAGGAAGGGAAGGTGAGAAGCAGAAATGCAGAGGGGTGCTGCTTTGAATGCGCTCCATTATTTTTCTAGGCAGGCAGGTAACTGCGTGAACCCATGGGTGTCCCAGCCTGTGCTCTGTGTCCCCTATCCCCCCACCCACACTCCCCAGCACAGTCCACAGTACAGAGGCGGTGCCCTCAGTGGGAGTCAGGCCTGGCTGCAGGCTCCCTCTCTGGAGCGGGTCTCCAAAACCAAAATGAGGGGTTCTACCCAGATGAACTCGGACCTTCCAGCTCTAAAAACCATGCAGAAAATACACTAAAAGCATGATCTCTGTGGCCTCTGGTGCCATCTCAATCCACCCACTGCCCAACGTTCTGCACTATTCTCGAGTGAAGCCTAGCATTTCTCAAACCTATCAAATTCCATGACACTAAATTATCTAAATTTTCAAGAAAAACCACCCAAGTTAGGGTGGACAGTCACAAACAAAGTCTAACACTTTTCAGGCTAATGAGGGGTGCCTGCTCCTTTGAAAGACAGACACAAAGGTAAGTTTTTAAATGTCAACTGGAGCACTTTCTATCCCCATGGAGGATTTCAAGTACTTTACAGATGGGAAGGCGGAAGGAGGAGGGAATGGGAAAATGAAAGCATAAAAGGGGAGAAAGAAGGGGAGAAAAAAGGAAGAAAAAAAAAAAAGCGAACGTGTGGTCCTCTGTTTCAATGAGCTCCATCACTAATTCAGACCCGGCTTTGTAATGGCCAGGTGCCCACTCACAGGAGACTGTAATCTAGAGAGTCAGCGCATGGGGCTTTCTCACAGAAAGGGCACAGATTACTGGTGGCTGAAACACTAAACTGGCCCATGAAGGCCCATTTGAACTTACAACGCAGCCAGCTATAGAATTAAAAGTACTGGCCCATGCTCTTGCAGCACAGATCTATATGTGCACGAATTATTTACATATGTGTTTCTTGTTTAATTTCTGAAGCTATCAAGCAAAGGTTCTCTGGTAGGATAACAAGATCAGTCTCTGGGGCAGAGCCAGCCTCTGTATTTTTTAAAAGCTGTTTATGTGATTCTGGATGAGCAACCAAGACTGAGGAAGCCACCACTGCAGATGTCTTAAAAGTGCCACCTAAATGACAGAGCCTTCTGGCAATGGTGGGGGGCCCTTGGAGCCAACAACGCAAGCCCTAAGTTAGAGGCACTGCTCTGTTAAAAGGTCAGAAGGCTGAGAGACGGGACACATACAGGTGGGGCCACTACAACCAAAACGGCAGAATCGTGTCTCATTAGCCAGGTTTGCCGGAACGTGCCGCACAGTAGGCTTGCTGAGAAGAGCAGCCCCTGGATTTAAACCCTACTTCTGTAATTTACTAGAGGTATGGTCTGGGGATGGGGAAGTACTGAATCCATCTGAGCATCAGTGTTCTCATTTGCAAAATGGGGTTAATTTACCACCTCGTAGATAATTTAGATAATTAAAATGTGCATACATAAAGCACTTGGAACAACAGATAACAAAAAGCAGTTAGTTTCCCCCACTTGCCCTACCTAAGGCGAAGCATGGCAGCCTCGCATAGTGAGGTAAAAAATCTCTAAACAGTTAAATCCTTTCCAACTTCCTGAAAGCTAGCTAGACAGCTTGTTGAGGCTAAAAGAGAGTAAGTGCTAACTAAGTAAAAGATGGGGTCTCTTCCACAAGCGGCTTTTCTTAGGTTTCCATAGGCCCAAAATAGCCAAAACAAAAGAACCACATTAACAAAGGGCCAAGTAGCTCTTAATTATCTGATCTTTTATTCCTAAAGCTTAGGAACCCAGATTAAACTTCAAGCATCTGAACTTGAATCTGTTTTAGGGGTGCAGAATTCCCAGAATCTATTCAGCTCCTCTCTGTGTAAGCATCGAAGGGTCCCTTAGGACAATGTTAGAAGACTAAAATCTTTAAAGTTTCAGTTTCTGAAGGTATAAATTGCCCTGAGAATCCCACTGAGTCCAGGATCCCCGTGTTGCCTGGTTTCTCCTGTTGTGCCGTACATGTCAGGTGCTGCTCCAACACCATGTCCGTCAACTCACCTAAAACTCACCATGAGCCTCTGAGTAGCTGCTGTTATCATCATCCCCATTTTAAACAGGAGGAAACTGAGGCACAGAGAGGCCAGCTCACTTGCCTGGTCCCACTAATGGCAAATGGCTCCCAAGTCCAAGCCCCCAATCATTCCCCCTAGAACTCCCCGAAACCACCTCTCAGCAAAACAGCTGTGGCTGCAAACCGCATGAGCACAGGAGGCAGTGCCAATTCAAAAGCACCTTGTTCTGGGTTCCCAGGGTGTGTGTCATACAAACCTGAAAAGCAAGGAGGAGGCATGCAATGTCTACATTTCACATAGGATAAATCTAGAGCAGCACCAATGAAATGTGTTCTAAACTCCTTACATTAAGTCAAACTAATGTCACTGTTTTCACACCAAAATGAGTCTTTTGAAGTCTTTCTATTTTAGTTTAGTTTTGTTTGAATACCTTAAAAGACACCAATGGCTTATCCAGAGACCTTGCCAGTCAAAAGCAGGGTTTCTGACACCCAAACTAGGGTTTTCTCATAGAATCTTGCTTACAAAACCTATAACCATGTGGCCTACAACGTACAAGAATTCCTAAATACTAACCAAAAAAGTAATGCTCATTGAAAATAAGTAATAAGTAAGTTCATATACTAGTTCTCACAGAAAAATTAGGTTATCTTAAAATGTATTAAGCAGAAAGCTTTAAAGGAAATCTAATTGCTCTAATGGCAAAAAGAAATACCACCATCAAAATATTTCTCTTCTGCACCTATTAGTGTCTCCTCAGCTCCTTCTGGACTTGTGAATAAGGTGCTTGGCTAGCTCCAGAGTACACAGGGGAGATGTAAGGAGGCCCTGATTCTGCCAACAGGGAGGCTGGGACCTCCTGCAGGGCTGGGCGGGCACAGGGCTGCTTCCTAAGAGGAACGCAAGAGCAGACATTCAGGCCAGTGAGTCCATGTCCAATAAACTCTGAGTTTTGGCGGCTGGAAGATATGGAAACAAAGGAACAAATAAAGGACACACCTTTATGGGGGGGGCCAGTATTTGGGGATATGGAAAACATTCCTGCACTACTCTGAAAAGGATTGTAATTTTAAAAATCACCTAAAAATTCAAGGTTCCGTAAATAAGATGCTCTTGACTATCGAGACATTTATTCCATATACTTTCTGGCTTTGTAATAATAGAACGTTCTACCTATTTGTATTTCTCAGCTATGATATTCTGCAAGTCTGTGAAAAGATACCCAACAGGCCAAAAACAGCATTCCAGGTAACAGACAGAAACCAGCCCATGAGCCTGAAGAAGTGCACTTGAGAGTTCCAATCTCCAATGAACAGCACACCACAACTAATTTTAATTTATGGTTCTAATGAATGATATAAACTTTTATAGACATCAACAAAGCTCAGAGAGGACTTAAATCCATTTCAGTGCTCATTTAGCAGCTTCAGCTGTGTGCAATTAAAACATCAGCATTAAATGTTAGAGAATAAAATAATGAGACACTTAAGAAATAATCTGTGCTTGAATGGGCCATACTAAGAGATTTCACATGTTTTTTTTTGTTTTGTTTTGTTTTGTTTTTTTAAGAACATGATTTCTTAGGAATACCTTGCCAGCTCAAAGGAGTCACAAGTTTGTTTTTGTTCTTTTGGTTTGTTTTGCTTTGCATTTGAACAAGAATTTTCTGGAAAGAATAAAATAAAAAAAAGCATTGTCTGAAAAACAGTCATTAAGTATCACATAGCATAAATCAATCCGGTATATGGACTGTCAGGGTTAACTGACAAGGTTTCAGCAGAGACAAAACATTTTTGGTCATGTTAAAAATGCTGCTTGTTCTTAATTATACTTAAAATAAATACATAAAATATTAAAAGACAGAACAGGCAAATTTTGAAAATAAGGCAAGTTTGTTATTTTCTAGCCCTTAAATGGATTTAAAGGTCTAAACTCTTTCTCCCAACAATACTTGAAGATATAAAATGTAATATGAGGTTGTAGAATGTGGCAGCTAAATAAGACTAATAAATTCAGGTTGCTACTATTTCTGAAAGAAAAGCATGTTAATCTGCAAAGGAAAGGGTGTGCAGTGATAGTGAGGGGGGTGTGTGGGAATGGGGTGGGTGGCAATGGGTATAGGTGTCCTGAGAGTGTAAGCTGTATGTGAACAAGAAGTTAGCTTTTGCAAACCATGACTAGGAAAGGAAATACACTGTATGGGGAAATGCATTCATTAAACTTAAATTTTAAAAAGATGAAAACACAGATTACACTTTATTTTAAAAACTGAAATGAATTTTAATACAGAAAATGAAGACAGCATTTTAAAAATTTATCGCTCAAGGGGGTATCTCTATTTGAGGAAACCAGTGTGTTACACTTTGAAAGATGAAATGTTACAGCTTGTACACCAAAATTAAAAAATGAAATTAAATTAAAAAATGAAATGGTTACCAAGGTAATGCAGGTCAGGGGATCAAAGGTGAAGGGTCACACAATATTAAAAAGAAATCCAAAAGGACGGCTGCATCATGATCTCTGCAAAACAAAGGAGCTTCAGTAAGTAAAACTAGTATCTTCAAGAGTTTAAAATCAAGCTCTTGAAGAGGCCACTGTAATTGAACACAGTTATCCTGACTGCACGTAGAGTCATTTTTATTTAGGAACAAAACCAAATTTTAATTACCTATTACTGATAAAATTTTTATAAAACTTTCAACATTTAATCACATTAGGATCTAAAATATTTCTAATTCAAAGTGTCTGAGGAGCACTGACATTTCAATCGGACCCGACACCCTGTTTTCGGGAAATGACAGTGTTTGATAAGTTGCCAACATATCAGAAATCTAATTTGGTCACAGCATGGTGAGTTTTTCCCTCTCCTCAAGGAATGAGTTCCAAAATTGAGTTTTTGCAAATTTGTTTCATTTGAAGTAGCTGCATAAAATTTCCATTATTGGAACATTTAGTATAACAATGTTCTAGAAGACAGCAATAAAATGATACAGGATAAAATAAACTGTGTAACTAGTAAGATATGTTCTCACATTCAACTTTGCACAGGAAAAAAAGACATTTTAAGCAAAATAACTTGTTAATTCTACTGGAATTACTTGTAATTAATAGAAGCTTGATAAGCAGGAATATCTACAAGTGGGGGAAAAAGTCTCTGACAGGTTAGGCTTTTTTTCTTCCACACACTATTTACTCATTTTCCCCCTTAACAAACTACAATGGTTTTAAGTTTTAGAAAGGATAGAAACAGCTATGGTCTGCTTTGCAACATGTATCATCTAAATCATGACAAACACTGCAGCAATAGCAAGCACAATTAATAAAGGAAATATTTCAATATTCACTTCACCAGTAAATAAAACACAATATAATAACACAATACTCTTTGGTGTCCCCTTTGTGAAAACTGAACTTTGAGCAAGCTACAATCCCTATAATTTTGGCATCTAAATTCCTTAGTACTTACTGGAGAGCAGATTCTACAGAGCCATATAAATAACGGCTCGCCGTACATGACAGCAAATGGGAGCACAACTAGCAAAAAAGGAATTCGTTTAAGGACCATTCTTGGTCCAAGCATCAGCATTTGCCCTTCTGGTTCACTTTCCTACCACAATATCTAACATTTGAGCTTTCCCTGATAAAATCAAATTCTGAAAGTACTTATATATTAAAATATAGATAACTGTCCAAAAAGTATTTTATTAAAAGGGATAGGATCCTCTTTCCAGTGGCTTAGAGCAATCAATAAACAAACTATATAAATGCCAAAGAGGTTTTTGTTCCCTCTGATTAGTTTTTGTTAAAATAACTTGCAGTTTCATGCACAGGATACAAGTGTGTTAGTGCCTTGAGGCCACATTTCTAAAAACATGTTGCTGTTTTTTAAGTCGCACAGCTACTGAAAGGTAAACTAGCATTTCATTTCCCTGGCATGCTCATCGCACATTAGGTCTGTCACATATGTATTTGTTGCTGGGAGGCATGCAAGCAATTTTGAACAGTATGGAAAGAAATCAATACCCCATCAAAACAATGTGTACGTTGTTTCAGTAGCAGCATTACTTAGACCATTTTAGCGTGTTTGTAGCAAAAGGCAAGCAGCCAGCTGTGTAACATTAACCAAGTTTTCCTTTACTATGGTATTTTCTATGAAAAAGGAAAGTAAGCCTATTCAGATCAAGTATCTATATGTACCCCCTCATCACCTTTTAAAAACACATATATTTACTAAACAATCTCTCTGAGCATTAGATGATAAAGTGCTGACAGATGCCTTAAAATTCAGTCTTCTAAATCATTTTTCAAATTTACCCACTCACAAAAATCCATTAGCCGAAATTTTCTAACAGCTTAATCCCTGCCAAAAGTTTCAGAGACACCACCAGACTATTCCAACTTGAATGTAATCTACAAAATTTTTAAACTGCTGGGTGAGTACCTGAAGGAGTTACAATCAAACAAATTCCCATAAATAATTCCATGGAAATAGTTCAAACCTACAAATCTAAACAATAAAGACAAACAAAGGTAACTCTCCCCACGTAAATGCTCAGCAATTCTGACGAACTAGTTTTAATAAAATTGTGCCAATAATGATAACATTTGAAGTGGTTTAAGAAAATCTATGAAGCATTTTAGCTAATGTTTTTCAAAAGAGTTTGCTATTTGGGGTGGGCCTAGGGTAAATGCTATTAGGAAGTGACCAAGTCCCTAATACTCAAGGATACTGGAATATGGCTTCATACATAAAAAGAGGGCAGCAAGCATCAAAGGAGGGTGAAATGCCAACTCGGGAGCAAAGGATTCCGTTTTCAACAGCAGCAGCAGCAGCAGCAGCAGCAAAAAGGCGGCTTTGCCCAGGCCATTTGTTGAGGCAGGTATCTGGAATACGGCATTACATTTTCCAAAAGAAAACCGGCTGCCAATAGCGGTTACAGCTGCTGAATAGTTATTCAGCCTGGAAACTGCTGGGTCCGGGCAGCTTTTCTTTTTCAGAGGCTGGCCCAAGCTGACCCTCGGGATCCGAAACACTCCCTCTGGGGCCTCCTGCCTCCTCTCCCTCTTCCCAGGCTCAGGATCCAAAATTATCCACCTGCCTTCCAGTGAGGCCCAGGTGCTAGGTGAAATTCACACATACCAATTTCCGTGTAGACTAAGGGGTTTAGCATTTTTACCTCCAAGGGGAGAGAACTTTGCCTACCTCACGAGAGTCCTCCTCTAAACTTGCATCTTGTCTCTCTAACTAGTAATGAGGTAAACAGGAAGTGCTCAGAGTCCCACCAACCCCCAACATCTCACACATCCTCATTCGCATACCTAACTGTAGCATATACACTACCCTCCATCTGAAAACTGGAAACTACACTAAATGCCACATTCGTGAGTTATATTACTGAAAGAAGACACATCAAGTTTCACTTTGAGTCACCAGAGTTCCAACAAAGAATACGTTTCCAGGGAAATTCTAACCCATGTCAAGCTCTCTCATTATCTGGACATTTTATAGGGATATGTTTTCCAACAAACTCAATTTGTACTCTATTTTAATAAAATCATTTTTGCCCAAGACTAGCACAAGCACAAAGAACTGGTTCACTTCTCAAACAGACATAAAACCTGGGACGTAATTTCTAATAAGGTTAAATCATAACAGAAATCCTGCCATTTTCACCTCACATACATTATTTTCAAAACAAAATACACAAAAGAACTGGACAGAAATAAAAAAATAAAGAACCAAGAAAATTTAGGGAGTCAGAGAAGCCAGGAGACAGTTGAAGAAACCAATTAGAGTAAAGCCCTAAATATTTTTCCTAATTCTTTAGAAAACGGCTACTAACACAACATTATAATGCCGTATTAATGCAGCACAAACTAACCTCCACGAATATATTCAGACATCATAAAGAGAAACAGCCAGCCAAAAGTTCATTACAGTGATGGGGCAAAACTTAATTTTTTAATCAATAAATATACCATCATTCAATAAAACACAAGCCATTAGAACAAAATGCAAATGCACCTGAGCTAAGCGTGCCCTCCGGGTGAGTGTGGGCTATGTTTCCATTACCTTTTCACGGCACAATGTCTACTGGGTCGGCCCCCAGCATGTCACAGCCACCACTACTGAAGAGCCAAAGAAACGCTGGGCGGGCGGGCTCCGCGCGGGAGGCATTCCCTGCGTGCCCCCGTCCACCACGCTCACCGTCTCACCGCTGGCTTGTTTCTTTCAATCTTCCTGTTAATCTATTTCCTCGGTCACATTTTTCAAGGATGGTTTGTTCTAAGGGATTTGTGGGTTTCTCAACACTTCCTACAAATGACACAGCAACCTCCACCATATAATCATCTTATTATTTCCACTATCTACCTCAAAAAGAAGACAAAAGCTAAAACTCTACGAGTTAAATATCTTTTTGACTTAGTATTTTATCCTCAACAAAATAACATTTTCTTCCCCAACCGCTTCAAAGACTTCACAAAAGGACAGACAGGCAGGAGGCTGGGACTCCAAAGGGCGCGAGGAAAGGTCTGGGAGCCAAGAAGCTGCTCGTGAGTCCGCAGGTGTCTATACGTCCACCCATCAGCCATGCACTCAGCACAGGTGCAATTCACTGCATGTCGTTATGCCTCAACCTCTGCGGGGGGGCAGCCAAGACAGGGACTTTGCTCTCCTCCTGCAAGCTTCGGGCCTGGGCAGCCACGATGGAGAAGTCAATGGGGCTGCCATCCCCGAGCTGCTGGGGCTGCCTCCAAAACCACCTCCCACCTCTGGCCTCCTTACTATGTGAGATAATGGAAGCATCCTTGTTGTTTATAAATACATACACATACATAATACTATATATTAAAACCACTATTAATGATTACTAATTTTCATATTAGCACATACCTGAAGTTGCCATATTTTCTAAATTGAAAATCAGGGCACGGACTGACATAGTTTCTCCAAAAAGGAGACAGACTATTTGAAATCAGCTTTAGACATACTCTTACGTTTGCAAATCATATGCAAATTAACCAAACAGACTTTTTTAAAAGTTTGGTTTTTTTTTCAGATTGGTCTATCGCAATTATATTGAGACACACTTGTCATAGCTAAGGCCCACTCAGGAAAGAGAATAATATAACATATGCTAAATTCCCCCAAATACAAGCATGCAAAATAAAACAAGAAGGAAGCAGAGGTATCCACTGATGACCTTATTTCTACATTAGCTGATAATGAACTTACTAACCATGCAAACTGCTGCTGACTTTCTCTACTGGCTTCCTCGGGACAAGCAGTAGTGTTAGGATGCCCATACTTCCCACTTCCTTGTTCACTGGTTCTCAAACTTTAGACTCAACAAAAATTTCCTATTTAAACCTAAATCTTTTAAGTTTGTAAAATCCTACCCTGAGGGATTAAAATTTAGTACATCAAAAGAGGGGTTAAGGAATCTGCATTTTTAGAAAAGCTCCCAGGTGAGTCCATAAGCCCCATTTTAAGAAAGACTCCACAAGTGTGTCCAAACCCATCCTCCAGTCCCCACAGGCAGACAATGGCCTCATCAGGCACCCATTCAGAGGTCAAGACTACTAAAATGTAAATTAAGAAACAAATTTCAATGCAAATATTCTCTTTGTCCAGATTTTGTGATAATCAGGGTAAGCTAAACATTCGCTATGTTAGAAACCATGCATGAGTCCCCAGACCTAGTCTTTCTCCCTAAGTCTGGTTTTTAGAATGCTGGTGATAAGCCAAGCCTGATTTTTCATATGACCATCCTGTATGGGAAATGACTGTAACTCTAGGTATCTTTAGTCAACCTTAAGAGATATAGCAGTGGGGGCAGATATGGCTTGGGTGGTTGAGCATCTGTCTCCCACATGGAGGGACCTGGGTTCGATCCTCAGGACCTCCCTGTAAAAATTTAAAAAAAGGAAAATATAGAAGGCACGCAGGCCACCAGGCCCCGTGTGTGGGTGCACCGCCAGGCCTTGTGGCGGGTGAGCCCCCAGGCCCCGCATGCAGGTGCGCAGTGATGCCCCACCAAGCCACACAGAAAGATGACGACGTAACAGGAGAGTGACACAGGGAAGAGCCAAGACGAGACGCGCCGAAAAACCAGGAACTAAGGTAGCGCAGGGAGTAGGATGCCTCTCTCCCACATCGGAGGCTCCAAGGATCAAATTCCAGGAAAGACAGGAGGAAAAGGATGAGAGGAGAGGGTAGGAAACAGACACAGGGAATTGCCCAGCGAATGGACAAAGAAACATCAAAAACAGGGGAAGGGGGGGATGAATAAAAGTAAATAAATAAATCTTTAAAAATATATATCTTAGCGAGAAGGGTGGTGTGATGGTTTGCTATAATTTTCTAATGGAAATTATTGGGAGGATGTTTATATCTTAAGATGTCCTCCCTCCCAAGACAATTAAAAAATGTTCAGTGCTGGGAAGTGGATGTGGCTGGAGTGATTGAGCTCCTACCTACCACACGGGAGGTACCAGGTTCAGTTCCCGGTGCCTCCTGGAGAAGACAAGCAGGACAGGCAGGCATGGCAAGCTGACCCAACAAGATGACGCAACAAGGACACACAAAGAGGAAAGACAATGAGAAACACAACAAAAGCAGGGAGCTGAGGTGGCTCAAGTGATTGAGCACCTCTCACATGGGAGGTCCCAGGTTCGGTTCCAGCGGCGGAGGGGGGGGATAAATAAATAAAATAAATCTTAAAAAAAAAAAAAAATGTTCAGTTCCAATGGATGCCTCAAAAGTCATTAAAAAACACAAAAGTATAAAGCTACACTGTAAGACAGGGTGGATAATAAAGATACAAGGAGTCCTGTCTGGACTTTAAATTCACACCATGTAGCTGAATCTGGGTTCAAGTAATATAATCCTACCACTTATTACTTCTGTGACCTGAGACAAACTATTTAAGTTTTCCAGTAAGTCTCACTTACTTCGTGTAGAACATGAAGATATTAACATCCCTACCTCAAAAAGCTGCTATGAAAATTAACCAGAATAACTAACGGAAACCACTTAGCATAGTGCCTGGCACGCTGATGTTACGATACATGTTCCGTGAACGAGAGAATTAACCAGTAGATGCATCCACGAGGGTAGAGATCCACTACAGTACCTATCCCAGCACCTTACACAAAGCATTTAAAAGGAAACATGGGATTTAACTCAGTGGAAAAGCAGAAATCAAGTCAAGGACTTATTTGCCTACTTGCATGCTTTTTAAAAAAGGAAGAGCAATTGTTTCCCATTCTGCAGTTCTACTCAAAAATTCATTTAATTAGGTGACGAAACTCATACATCCAACAAATATCTACTGAGCGCCCATTCTGGGGCAGGCTCTGTGTGAAGTCATCAGGATGCAACAGTGAAGAGCAGGGAGAAACAGCAGCCCCTGTCTATCTCAGCAATCGAGGAGAGGGCTCAGACACAGCACAAGTCATTCCAAGCCCCGTGGGTATAATGATGAGTGACAGAGAAGTAAAGGACACTGCAGAAGTGTAAGGCAAGGGGATCTCATGGACTCTGGAAGTGGGGCAGGGACATCTTCCATGAGGAAAGAACACGTAAGCTGAGCTCTGGCGATGACAAGGAGTCTGATGGATAAAATGGAGGCGACCACCATGGCGGGGAGAAGCTGGGGTGATGAAGGAACTCAAGGGTGAGAATCCAGAGGCTAGAACAGAGAAAAAAGGGAGTGGGACTTGGCCAGAAGATAGAGAGTGACAGAGACAAAAGTACAAAGGCCTGGACTTCGTGAAGAATTTGGTATGGTATCTTCAGTACTACAGAAGCCATTCAAAGGTTTGAGAAAAGGGGTCCCAAAATCCAACCAGCACTCTGGCACATGGGTGGAAAACAGGTTGGGAGGAGTCCAGGGTACAAAACAAGGACATATTTTGGAAGAGTAAGTCATTTGGGCACAGACAATGCTAGCTTGTACAGAGCAGTGGCTGAAAAAGAATGATTTGGATAGACTGGAAACTTACTTGGGAGGAGAACTGTAGGAACTGGATTGGATTCTATATACAATAAAAAAAAAATGGGGCGGGGGTGTCAAAAATGACCTCCAGGGAGAGAAAGAGAGTAACTGTATAAAGGAGAAACCTGACAAACACGACCTCTGACAGGTGGTCAAGGTCAACATCCCCAAAGATTAAGTCATGTGCATAGCCGATACCCTCAACATGATATGATGAGAATGGCACTTAGCCTCTGTGGTCTCCTCCCAACAGCCCAAAAGCCCAGTCTAACCATGAGAAAAACATCAGACAAACCCAAATTGAAGGATATTCTACAAAATACTTGACCAATCCTCCTTAAAAAGCCATCAAAGTCACCAAAAGCAAGGAAAGTCTGAGAAACTGTCACAGTCTAGAGGAAACAAAGGTGACAGGACAACTGGATGTACTGTGATGTCCTAGATGGGATCCTGGGACAGAAAAAGACAGGAGGTAAAAATCCAAGGAAATTCAAATAGAGGATGACCTTGAGCTGTTAATTCTGCATGAAGACTGGCTCATCCATCTTGACAGATGGTAACAATGGTAACAGAGAAACTGGGTGCAGGGTACACAAGAACACACTGCGATAACCTTGCAACTTTTCTGTAAATCTAAAACTAATCTAAAGAAATACTTTTTAAAAATGACCCCCCAAGATTTGACCTGAGCACCTGGAAGGCAACTTAGGTGTCCTTTATTGAGACAGGGAGACAAGGAGAAAAGCAGGGAGAAAAGACCGCTGCTTCCAGTTTAGACATGCTATGTGGGAGGGGCCGTCAGAAGCCCAGTAGAGGCATCCATGGGCAGCTCTCTGGGCAGAGATCTGAGTTCCATGCACAAGTTTAGGAGCCCTCTTGTAAACTGAAGCCATGGAGGTGGGCAGGTCTCTGACTTAACAGCACTCATCCATTTTTTCAGCACACCCTTCAAATATTCTTATTTTTTATGTATTCTAAGATGCACAAGTACTGGAAAGCAATGGCTAGAGAAATGAAGGTTCAAGGCTCTTTTGATTCTTTCTTCAGTGGCAAGGTAGGTTGCTTTAATTAGTTTTCTTCATTAGCTCACATCTGCTGCTGCCAAAGAACAAAAAAAGACTAAAAGATCTCAACTTATAGAACTAGTAGCAGAGATCATTAAGACAAACAAATGAGTCTCTACTGTAAAGCCATACTCCATTTTTAATTTATATTTTAGAAGAGAATAGGAACAATTTTATCTTTACAATATGTTAGACTGGCAAAAATTCAATCAGTGTGTAAGAAAATGGAAAAAAAAAAAAAAGAAAAAAAGGAAAAAACAATGTGGTAATGATGTAGGCATAGAATAAACAGATCAATGAACAGAGTCCAGGTAAGAAACCATGTATTTGTGGAAACTTATTACATGGTAAAGGCAACATTTCAAAGTAGTTAGAAAGGATCAATGATTCAATGACAAAATTAGAAAAAATGAAATTAGAGCTCTACCTCATACCACCCATATATTTAAAAATGTTGAGCCGTATTAAAAATCTACAAAAAAAAGTCCAAGATACAGAAAAAAATCTAGGAAGAACATTTAATAATTTGGAGGGTGGGGAACACTTTTGTAAGTACGTATCAAGATAAAAAACTTTAAAGATGAAGATTGAAAGTTTTGACTACAAGACTCATAGGACTGCCATGCAGATGTAATGAATTAAGAAAATTAAGACTGAAATATAAATGACTAATCAGGACAAATATTATACATATAGATTGCTTTAAAGAAAAATACAAGCAAAAGCATGGAACAGCTAATAAAGGACTGGTCTAAAAATTTTGCGGCCATGCAAACTAGGCCATTCTGCACCTACACACACAGGCACTGACGTGGAAATGCCAAAGTAGACTGTGGCATGGGGAGGAAAAACAGGGAAGAGGTCTACATGACTGTGTGTGTCCTCACATATATACGCATACAACATATATTAAAACAGTGAACAAAGAAAATACATTTAAAAACATATTTTAGGCGGAAGTTTCCATTTTTAATCTCTATACTGTTATTAGAATTTTTCCAATGGCCATTACTTCTATAAATGAAAGCATATATTTATATACTTTCATAATAAAATATAATAAAGTGATTTCTATGGGGGCTGAAGACCTATGGAAAAGAAATGTAAGTAATTTTGTATGTTCCCTTCACCTCATTAATAAATGAATTCCTTTAACTACAAGGCAACCTCCAGCTATGACTGAATGGTCTTAAAACATCGGTATCAATGGAATGCCCTATATATAGCAATCAGAACAAGTCACATCTTCTTGAGCTATGGCAAAGTTATATATGGCATTGGAATCTTCAAATAAAGAGACTCAGCAAAGGACAATCTTCTTCATACGTGCCTAAATTAGTAGTAGTAGTAGTTATGGCCTGTCAATATGATTTCAAGCAAACAGGAGATCATCATGAATCTAAACTTAGCGAAGACCACATGAAAACACTCACCACAGGATCAGCCAAATTAGCCTATCAAAAAAGTGACGACAAAGAGTATAACTTTAATATATAACCACTGCAGTTGAAATTCAGCTACACTGGTTTCTTTAACTGGCATAAAACACATACATACACACACATCACTTTTTGGCATGATAAAGCTAAGATAAAGGTAGTTTGTAAAAAGAACTTCAATATATAAATCAATATATAATCCCAATTTGATTTTTAAAATACAGAAAACTGTAACCTCTCAACTGGATAATACCCCTGAGGATAAGCAAATCTGTAAATTATATTAATATATCTGAGAAACATAGAGTAGACAAAACTAATGCCATGAAACTAAGCTAACTCAAATTATTCAAAACGCAATTGAATAGTTTAACTATTTAAAAACAAACATAATCATCATTTATCATTCAAATTGGGGATATTGGTTTGAAACTTCCTCTGGCACTCCTACTGCATATCTTCATCCACCACTGGCCTCACTTTCTTCCCTCAGTATTTCACAATACATTCCTTCCTCATATCCCCTGGAATCCTGTACCATCAAGTCACTCATACAATAATTATGCATCTACTATGTACAAGGCCCTATTCTAAATTCTGGGTATAGAGCAGTGAATAAAACATAAAATCTCTGTCCTGACATAACCTTGCTTTCTAGCAGTAGCAAGTCCATCAGTGACACCCACTATTTACAACTAGATGCCACTGCCCACCCCCAGCTCAGCACTCCTGAATTTCCCTATTGACATGTTCTAAATTTTCTTTTTACAATGCACTTGGGACCTTATTCACTTATTGTCAGTCTCCCCCCGTTAGACAGTAAGCTCCCTGAAGGTAGGGATTTTTTTGTTGTTTTGTTTTGTTGTATTTCAAGAGCTTAGAACAATGCCTAGCACACACTCAAACATCTGTTAAGCGAGGCAAGCCCTCTCTTCTATGATCTCCACCCCCAACATAAGTTGCTCACATCCACACATCTGTAAACAAAACACAATGTCCACTGCCCTATATCTACACCCCAGCCTTCTACCTTATAACCAAACTTCTTTGAAGACATAGGAGAATCCATTTCTTCACTTTCCAGTCCCCACTGTAACTGTGTGTGTCTGGTCACTGTTGGGGGGTGAACTGTGTCTCCCACAAAAGGCATGCTCTGGTCCCAACCCCTGGTCCCATGGGTGTGAATCCATTTGTAAACAGGACTTTGGAAGATGTTATTAAAGTGTGCCCAAACTGAATGAGGGCAAACCCTAATCCAACATTGCTGAAGTCCTTATAAGCAGAAAGAAAAGCTACGGGAAGAGTAAGAAACCAGTAGGAAAAGAATAAACTGCCATGTGTATTGTCATGTGACAGAAAAGCCAAGGACTGGGACCACTAACTGCCAGCCCCAGAATACCACAGTCTTCAGAGAGAAAGCATCGCTTACTGATGCCTCAATTTGGACTTCTCCTAGCCTCAAATTCCTGTTGTTTAAGTCAACCCATAGCATGGTATTTGCTTTAGCAGCTGGGAAACTACATCAGTCCCAAAAGCCTCACTCATCTGCAAATCCAAATCCAAGTTTCTTTTACTTTTTTAAATTGAAGTAATTCACATTTGCTTTAAAAAAATAAAAAAAATTTTAAAAAAAGGCACACAGAAAATGGCACCATATTCCACCTAATGACTTAAGGCAGAAACCTGGGAGTTGTTCTTGGCATCTCCCTCTCCTCCACGTTCAATCCGTGAGCATGCCTGATTGAATCCATTGCCAAACCTATCCCCAAATCACCCAGTTAACTCCATCTCCACTGCCACGGCCTTAGGGCCAATCCCACCACTGGCTTTCACTGGATTCCTGCACGTGCTCCAGGCGTCTCTGAGTTCCAACCCACCTACCACCCGGCTTCCCGGGTGAAGGCGCTAACAGGCAAAGAGACCACAGCTCTCCTATTTCAAACCTCAATGATGGGTGTCCCTTCCCTGAAGACATCCTAATTTCTGAAGTGGCCTAAGGTCCCTGCTGTGGCCACCTCTCCTGCCACTCCCCACCCCTACTCTTCAAAGCTCTAGCCACGTCTGGCCACATCAATATTAAAGAAGTCAACCCAACTAAGATTAAATTATATTTCCAATGCAATCTCATGAAAAAGCAAAAGATATAGTCCTAAACCATTAAGACTGGCAGGAATTAACAGAAAATCACAAGCAGATCACAAATCAATCACAAATTCAATAGTGCAGATGCATAATGCAAAAAAATCAAACAGTAAATTAATGATTGGCCTTGGAGGAAAACAACTATTTTGGTAAAAGCTCAGAAAGAAAAGTGGGATTGTCACTGACTTCCGTGAAATGTTTAAAAATCATACAGGGGAGCGGAGCAGGTGTGGCTCAAGCGGGTGAGCGCCTGCTTCCCACATGGGAGTCCCAGGTTCAGTTCTAATGCCTCCTAAAAAAGAAAAAACAAACAACAAGCAAAACAAATGAAAAACCAACTCAGGGGAGCCAATGTGGCTCACTGGTTGAGTGGTGGCTTCCCACATACGAGGTGTCTCGGGGTTCATTCCCCAGTCCCTGGTACCTCAAAAAAAAAAAAAAAAAAAAAAAAAATCATATGGAATTTGTTATTGTGGGATCATATCAATGTCAGAGGCTTAGAAATGTACAGGGATTATTATAATAACTATCATACTAATAAGACTATCCTCAAGGAAAAAATTATGAGATTATTAATAGCCATTCCCTATTTTGAGAACTCCCTTTATCAGGTTTAAGCTATCTCTTGATCACTTTTCCTGATCCTTCCATTGACTAAGCCAAAAATATAGATTTTCTAATAAAGAAAGTTTCTCATCTGGGCATCTTGAAAAATACAATGTCTTTCTAAACTGGATGACCACTAACAGGAATGCACACTGTCATCGTGTTTTGGTACTTGGTAGGAACTGAAATGGACATTTGAGAACCTTAAGGTAAGAAGAGAGAACAGCAGCTAATTGATGGAGATGGACCATGGGAGAAAGGAGAAAAAATAATTTCTACATGTTACAAATGGTTGCTTAATCATATTAAGCTGAAATATTCAGAAAGAGGAAAAGTGTGAAGAAGGTTATAAGAAAAACAGAAATGGATAACCTTTGCCTTATACACCAAACTTAGTGTGTTATCCATTGCTTAAAAGTTTTCATCCAAATTCAGAAGTGTCCTTTGAGTCAGATGTTCTATATTCTAAAAAGTAATTGTATATTCAATAAAGTCCATTTGCCTATGATAAATTTTGCCTTCCATATTTCCTTTTGCTTGCTTTTAACTACAATTAATTTAATTATAATGAAGACCTCTTACAAAAGCAGTCATCAATAGTTTTAAGGCAGTTGTTTTCAACCTTGGCTATACTTTACCATGACCCAAAGAACTTTTAGAAATGCCACACCTGGATCCCATCCCCAGAGATTCCAATTTAATTGGTCTGGGGTAAGACCCAGGCACTAGTATGTTTAAAAAGCTGTCCAGGTGATTGTAATGTACAGCCAGCAGAGAAACCACCGATATAAAGAATGAGGATCAGGAAGTAGTGAGGGCATTTTTGCCATTTTGTACCATATCACAGCACATCCCAAACTCACTATGACACCCAAAAGTGACCGCTCATCTCTAAATAATAAAGGGGCCAGTACCACCCAGTTGGGAGCCATTGATTCAAGGAATGAGGTGGGTCTGCCCTAATGTGGCTTTTACCTCTCTGCTTGTCAGTTTCCTCATCTACAGGTTTGGCTTAGACTCCATCAGCAATGTCCTAACGTGCTTCCTGACACCCAGGGTGCCAAGCGCGCGTTGTGACAGCTGCCTCAGAAGGAGGCGTGAAGCCCAAGCAGACAACGCTCGGCCCCTCTCCCCAGCTTCAAGCAGAGCATCTCTACTTTTGTCTGTGTAATAGGTTTAGGCTCCCCATAAGATTATGTTTGAAGGAAAAAAAGGGTTCAACTGCTATTAAAATTTTTTTTAAGTTTGGAAATCCTGTCTTGTTCTTCCTGTTTCTAACTCCAGCACTTAGAGCAGAGTAGGCATTTTGCAAATGTTTGTTGAAGGAGTGGAAAAGGGAAAAAAAGGAATGAGAAGAAATCTGCAAAAGATGTTTTTTCCTCCTTCTTTCAAACTATCACTTGGAAAACAAGTCAACTCATACAATGTCTTTTGAGACTGTAAAGTTGCTAAGAGGTACAAGGAGCTCGGGTCACAGTGGCAAACAAGCATTCTGGTAAGTGAGGCATTTCTCGGAATGTGGGAATTTCATTTCTTTTTTAAAGAATATATACAAGTATAGATGCATCTGTGTGTGCGCGCGTGCACGTGTGTCTCAGAGTGCCTCTACGGTGGCTCCCATGGCCCCACCTTCGGCTGGGGATCCCCTATTACATAATTTCCTCCCCATGACTTCCTTCTAGCCAAGAGAATAAGGCAAAGTAACGGGGTGTATGTGATCACATTATATACAACTAACATCCACAACGCTAGGGCTCTCTATCCCTTGCTAGCTTCAAGGAAGGAAGCGGCCATATTGAGAAGGCCCAAGTAACAAGGAGCTGGGAGCAGCCACCAGCCAATAATAAGCAGGAAACCGAGGTGCTCAGTCCAAGTGTTCATATGAAATGTTGCTACCAACAACCACGTTATCTAGGAAGTGGGTCCTTCCCCACCCGTGCCTTTAGATGAGAGCCCAGCCCTGGCCAACACCTCGACTCAGCCTTGTAAGATCAAGCAGAGGACCCAGCTAAGCCATGCCTGTACTCCTGACCTAAGAAACTGTCAGATAATAAACATGTATCGGGAAATGGATGTGGCTCAAGCAATTGGGCTCCCATCTACCACATAGGAGGTCCAGGGTTCGATTCCTGGGGCCTCCTGGTGAAAGACAAGCTGGCCCACGCGGAGTGCTGGCCCAAGCAGGAGAGCTGGCCCATGTGGAGAGCTGGCAAAAGATGACCCAACAGAAAAAGACACAGAGGAGAAACAATAAGAGATGCGGCAGACCAGGAAGCTGAGGTAGTGCAAGAGACTGAGTGCCTCTCTCCCACTCTGGAAGGTCCCAGGATAAGTTCCCAGTGCCACCTAAAGACAAGACAAGCAAACACAGAAGAACACACAGAGTGGGAAGCGGCTGTGGCTCAATCAGCAGGGCTCCCGTTTACCATATGGGAGGCCCCGGGTTCGGTTCCCGGGGCCTCCTGGTGAGGGCAGACCCGCCCGCGCGGCGTGGTTAGCTGACCCAGCGAGCACAAGCAGCAAGGGGGGGATAAATGAATAAATAAATAAAATCTTAAAAAAAAAAAAAAAAAAAAAAGAAGAAGAAGAACACACAGAGAACAGACAGCGAGTGCAAAACAATAAGGGGGCGGGGGGGTATAAATAAATCTTTTAAAAAATAATAAAAAAGTTAATAAACATGTGTTGTTTAATGCCACTAAGTTTGTGGTAATATTTTTATGCACAATTATAGAATACAATGGCAATAAAAGATAGAAATGGCACATTCAATGGTTCTGAGGTGAAAGAGAGCAAGGTACATTTGAAAACCTGGAAGAAAGCAAAGCTGGTGCACAACAAATGTGGAAAAGAGGCATCTGAAATGAAGCTAGAGGGGTAGGCAGGGGCCAGACCAAGCAGCAATTTCTAGGCCATGAGAATGTGTTTGAATTTACATCAAAAAAAAAAACAAAAAAAAAAAACAATGGAAAGCAATTGACAAGTTTAAGGCTGGGAATAACATGATTTGATTCACATTTTAATATTTTAAAAAGACAACTCTGGCTGCTGAGTGAAGAATAAATTGAGGGGGTCCAACGTAAAAACACGTCAGTCACTTAGGAGCATCCAGGTGAGAGGTGGTAATGATGAACGACAATGGAGAGAAACAGGAGAATCAAATAGTCAAGATAAAGCAAGGGGTCCATGAAATTGGATGAGAAAAGAATTACATCTTTATTTCACTAGCCTCCAACTGAAAAGAAGCACTTTATTTAATTATGAATATAGACAACCAACTTCAGCAATATAGGCCATACCTGTGACTCTGTCATCAACAGAAAATACAGGTGCTTTTATATCCCAATTACCAGTATCACAACATGAAACATCATTTGTCTTCGATCATTACTTCAAATTTATTGTAGTTACAAGACCTACTACTAGATCTTGTTATTTAAGCACATTTAAGAAACATAGATATTACTATATCACAATCTGTGTTCTATTAATATTTTCGTTAACTGTATTTCAATATAATTGGTTTCCTTTGTAATCCTGCGTATGGTTTCCTTTCTAAAATGTTGTTCCGAGAAGGTATCTAGGCTTCTTCACTTGACTACCAAAGGGGCCCACAGTACCAAGAAACACTGTGACAGAAGTGGAGATATTCTTGGGAGGAGGACTCTGTAAGGTTTCGTGCTGCGCTTGGTCTTGGGGGTAGGGGGTGGGGGGAGTCCTAATGAAAAGGACTACCATGGGGCCAGCAGATTTGGGGAAAGATTCAGAGTTCAGTTTTAGATGATTATGTTTGAGGTGCCTGTGAGGCAGCCAGCCCCAGAATACCAGGAATTCTGATATCTGAGGAAAATTCTAGGCTTAATTTGGGACAAACTATCTCAGTGGATGAAATTACCTAAAGAGAGAGGGTGTTACGTGAACAGAGAAGGTACAGGGCACAAGCCCCAAAGAACTTCAGCCTTGAAAGATTAGGTTGAGGAGGAAGCTCTGAAGAGGGTGACTGAGAGAAGGTGGCCTGAGTGATAGGAGGAAAACCTGCGAGAGGGCATTATCACAGAGAAGAAAAGGTCTATGTTGAAAACAGGGAAGAGGCTGCATAAAGCTAGGACAAGTATTCACTGGATTTGGCAACTTGCACTGTCATTGGAAAACTCAACAGGCAGTTTCAATAGAATGGGAGTGGGATAGACAGGAATAGCTGAAGAGTAGCTGGAAAGTGAAAAAGAGTAAATACATGGATTATTCGTTTTTGAGAAGTCTTGAATAATGAGGTATGTTAGTTTCCCAGCTGCTAAAACAAATACCATGCAGTGGGTTGGCTTACCAACAGGAATTTCCTGGATCACAGATTTGAGGCGAGAAGTCCACAATCTTGGAGTCAGCAAGGCAATGCTTCCTCCTGTGACATTCTGGGGCTGGCAGTGATCTTTGGTCCTTGGCTTTTCTGAAATGCTGAGCTACATGAATACAGACACAGAAAAGCCGGGAACGAGGGTTCATTTGGGATTGGGATTTGTCCAGCTGGGTATGACAAGAGGAAGTGGAGGCTGGAAGGTTGAGGGGATTTGTAAGAATGATTAAGAGGTAAACTCTGGAATTTAAGCTGGAGAAGAAAAGGCCCCATGAGAGAGCAAACTGCATAAACGCAATGCCGTACTTCCCCGGAGACGAGACCCTTGGATGAACTATTCATAATGAACTGGTTTCACGAGAACATAAGCTCCACAAGAACAGGGATCTTTGGTTTACCACTGTATCACCAAAACCTACTACTCAATAAGTATTAAGTGAACGAATGTCACTAAAGTGCAATGAAGTAAATACAGAAACTCAGGACTACAGCTCAATGGGCAGGAGGAAGAAGAGACGTGCAGGACACGCAGCTGTAAGCAGGAAACCAAGGCAAGGACTGCATCTCTGCTGCATGTAAGCCACTTTCCATGTGGCCTGAGTCGTGGCCAGACCACAGCTGGCTCCAGACTCCCTGAGGAGAATCAAGGGGGACTTTAAAGACCTGGCCAGCCATGGAACAATGAGCACCGCCTGACGTGTGTGTTGTGGGGACTGGGAAGCAGGTCCTGTAGCAGCCGCTGACAAGAATTCCATCCACTGTCCCAGGAGAAGAAGGAAGAAATAATCAGTACATTCTGCTTCTGGGTTTAAAACAATTGTATTAATTTTTTCTTCAGACATCTCCAGCCCTAAGACCATGTTACAGTCTCACTCTAGGTTCCTCCTTCAGTTAACCTATTCCAACAGACCCTGCATTCCCGCCACTCCCTGAGAGATATCCTCCCTGAACCTCCATTCTACACTAGGCCTCCCACTTCACTCTCTTTAGCTTTATTCTGGTCTTTTCCTTTGTAATTCTTGCCACAATTTACTTCTCTTCACAGCAAAACTCCGGTCAAGAATCAATTCTTGCACCTCATGCACTCTTCAACTCACTCCCATCGGGCTTCTGCCCCCAACACTCCACTGCAAGTGCTCATCAGGCTTACTATGACCTCCAGGTTTCCAAATCCAAAGGTGATTCCTCCTTCCTCATTTTACTCAACTTCTCAGTAGCATCTTACTATACCCTCTGGGTTCAGCATAGTAGTGGCCCCTAAAAAACGTCCAAGTCCTAACCCCCAGAACCTGTGACTGTGTGACCTGACATGGCAAAGGGAAATAAAGGTTGGCTTATCAGCTGACCTTGAAACAGGGAGAATATCCTGGATTATCAAAAGGGGTCCAATGTAATCAAAAAGGTCCTTAAAAGTGAAAAAAGGAATCTTAAAAAGACCAGTAACAAGTAAAGAAATTAAATCAGTAATCAAAAATCTCTCTCAACAAAGAAAACCCACTTAATTTGTGGTCATTTGTTACAGCAGAAAACTAAGACACACTCCTTGAAACACATGCTTCTCTAGGCTTCCATCTCGCATCAGCCAGGTGAAGTCTACCTCACTGGCTCCCTGCAGCCTCCAGCTGGTTCCCCTCCTGCTCTGCTCTGGGTCCAGTCTCTTCCTTCTCTGTCTACCTTCTCAGCTGCTCTTACCCAGACCAACTGCTTTAAATGCCAGCTGTGCACTGACAGCTCTCCAGTGACTAGCTTCACACTGGACCTCTCCAAAATTCTAGACAGTTGCCTCCTTGACATCTCACTTGAATGTCTAAAAGACATCTCAAAATTAACAAACCCCAAAAGAATACTCTTGATCCACCTTATCCCCTCCTCCGTCACCTTCCTTGTCTCAGTCATAAGCAGCAGCACTGACCTAGTAGCTGGGGTCACAAAGTAGGAATCAGCCTTGATTTCTCCTTTCCCTTACCCCATCAGCCCTGATATCTCCACCTCCAAAATATATCCCACTTCTCACCCTGTCCACTGCTCTATCATCTCTTACCAAGACCACCAATTACTGCAACAGCCACCTAACTGGTCTCCCTGCTTCCCCTGATCTCCACAGAGAAGCCAGAGAGATTTTCTGAAAATAAATATCACATATTATGTCACTCATCTGCTGACATGATGGCTTACTGTTGTCCTTAAAGTAAAGCCCCAAGTCTTTATGCCTAACAAGGCACTGCAAGATCCTACCGCACCTACCTTGTCTCCCAACTGTTCATTCTGCTCCAGCCACAATGGGTTTTTTAGTATCCCTCAATCCCAGGGCATTCTTGCCTCAGGATTTTTGTACTTGCTGTTCCCTCTGCTAGAATGTTCGGCCCCAAGACCTTCAAGCAGCTGGTCCTGTTACCATTTTGATCTCAGCTCAAATGTCACATTCTAAGAAAAGCCTTCCCTAACTAGCCCATCTAAAGCCGGGGTTCTTAACCCTTTTTTGTTCCGCGGACCCCCCTGCCAGTCAGGTGAAATGAATACTACTGTAATTTATTTATTGCATACATTCATAAGTGAAGGAAATGCTAGATTTCAGTTAGAGGTCAGAGAAAATAAAGTTGATTTTTTTTTTCAATTCAAACTCACAGACCCCCTGAAATCTGGTTAAGAACCCCTGATCTAAAGCATTCACAACTCAGTATTCTCTTCTATATTCTTCTTAGCACTCCCTGAAATTCATATCCATTAGCTTTCTCTCTAAATTATAAACTCCACGAGAATAGGAACCTTGAACATCCGGTACTCAGAGCATCCCCTATCTGTGCCTGGCACATATTAGGTCCTTAAAAATATTGGTAAATGCATAAATGATGGTATGAAACACTATGAATATCAATACATAGTCAATAAACATGAAACTGTGATCACTGTCAATAAGGTTTAACAGACAATATATTAAGAAGAAAACCAGGTTACAAAACTGCATCTATGGTAAACCTATTCTCAGTTAGTAAATAAAATATATGCCCACAAGGGCACAGGGAAAAAGATCTATATATATATATATATATCTCACCAGGTCAACCACATATTTCTGATGGTAGGATTTGGGGCAACTGCACGACCTTTCTATTTCTGTTGCACTATGTGAAATTGGTGGGTGGGAAAGAGAACCCCACTTCCCAGACTTTGTGTTATCCTTGAGACAAGAGCTCCTTCCACAGAGAAAAGGCTTGGCTTCCTACCACACACCCCAGTCACTCATGGAAAGGAGGGTCTTAGCTGATGACTGAATTTGAGAAGAACAACTGAGTGTATTGTCACAATCCTTCCCTTCACGTATTTTGGGATTCTGCTTCATGCAGGGAGCAGACATTTTGCTCCTCTCTTCCACATCACAGGTCTTTCAGAGGTAGCTCCCATGGATCTGTAGGTGCTACTGATGACTGTTACTAAGACAAAGCGCTAGCAAGCCCCCTTAAGTAGCTCAACCAAATGTGCTGGCTGGTCCTCCCTTCAGTCATTCAATTCAATGACTATTCACCGAGCACCCACTATGGTGCCAGGCACCGTTCTACACTCTTGGGATTCCTCAGTGAGCAGAGTAGATCAAGACCCCTGCCCACCCAGAACTTACAGTCTAGCAGGGGCATCCAGACAACACACAATAAAAACAGATAAATCATACAATGTATTAGATGATCATAAGTGCTAGTTCCAAATCACTTATGTCTCACTATCCTCATTATGAAGCAAAAAATAATATTCATCACACAGCAGGTTCTCTGGATTGCTTGAGAAATGGATTGTTGAAAATTACTGGAAAATGCTTAAATATAAGAAATTTGATTAATAATAATAAAGGCATTTAACCAAAAATGCTTCTTAATCTATTAGAGTTAAAAAGTAAATTTTGTTCAACAGTACAAAAATAAAATAAAACTTTAACATACATATCAATGACTATCTTCCAATACTGGGAAACTGAGGTCTGCCACTATGCAGTTTAAAAATCTGTCAGGAAAAATGGGAAATGATTTCACAGATCCTGCTTAATTTCAAACTGCTTTAATGTGCCCCTCCTCAGAAATGGGAAGAAAACAGCATTTTCACTTTCTTTCAACTCCTTAAATTTAAGAAGGTAAATAAATTTCAGTGTTTTCCTCCTCCTCTTTCTGAAAAGTATCTTTTAAATAAGAACCCCATCTTCCAACGGGAAAGACCGACCGCCTGGCCAGCTGCTCTGCACAGCTTCATCCTCCCACACAGAGCACTGCAGGGACGGTTCTCTCAAGACCTTGTCCTTGACCTGCTATGTCTGGATTCTCCCACCATCCTGCCGTGCCACATGCATCCATCTATTTAAAAAGGAACTACTTCAGGGTATAAGCCACATGCAGAATGATGGTCTCTCCTTTTTTCAAAAGGCTTGGGTTTAGGTGTTTCCTGTTCTAGACATTTTCTGCTTCCCAGTCCCTATGGTCACCTGCTTCTAAACTTTAAGTTGGAGATGGCTGTATTTTCCAACGTCCGTCAAATTAAACTTCTCAGCTTCTTTGTTTCTTGGACCTGGGACCCTTTATTCTCATATACTCCTGTGGAATCACACTACAATGAACTCAGGGCTAAATGAAGGTTGCCTCAGACTCTTGCCTAGATTCCACAACAGGTGCCCCACCTGAGCGCACGCACACACGCACCTAAGTGCATGCACACACCCTTCCAATTCCCATCCCCACATCCTTGCTCAGTGCCCAAGAGCTGACAGTTTACCCAGTGTTTTAGTTTGCTAAAGGTTGCCAATGCAATATACCGGAAATGGGTTGGCTTTTATAATGGGAATGTATTAGGTTAAAAGCTTACAGTTCTGAGGGCTATGAAAATTCCCAAATCGAGGCATCATCACTGATGTCCTGGACTCCGGTCTCCTGGTAAGGCACGATGTGGCTCTGCTGAGATCACACCTCACTGAAGTAATCAATCAAAGGCAAAGTCCCCCCAACTGAATCCAATGCAATCAAAAGGTCCCACACCCACAGGAATGGATTAGCTTCAAGAACATCATCTTTTCTGGGATCCACAAAAGCTTCAAACTGTCACACCTCGCTTCCTTGGTTCTTCCCAAATGTGAACTCCAGATGCTTTAAAATTTTACATTTATTTCAATTCTACATCTCTCCCAAGAACAGTGAACATACCACCACATAAGCTTATCAGAAAGCCTCATGAAATCCACATACCCTGCCCATAATATTCTTCCTTACAGAGAAAACACTCTCACAAACACACATTTATATTTCATCACATTCACACCAGCCCATCTGTGGTTTCTCATCAGTCTAGAAAGGATTTCTTTTTGTGTTTTTTTCTTTTTCATTTTTTCCCCAGCTTTCTGAAGCATTAAAACTAGAAAACTTGGGTTACTTTTTTAGGAACTTCTTTTTTTTTTTTTTTTTTTGGAACTTCTTTTTAAAACCTTCAGAACTTCATAATTATCAAGATAACAGGATTTATCATTAGAAACATTTGGTGGGTAGCTATTCAAAAAGACTGGAAGGTAGGTAGGCAGGAAGGTAGGTAAGTAGGTACATCATGATATTCAGCTTTAGGATTCTGCTATTTACAGTTACGTGGGCCAAATGGAGATAGAGAAAAAAGAGGAGGGCTATCCTTCATACCATCTCCTCAAAAGATACCTCAAATTTTAGCATAGTCCTCTGCATACCCTGCTATTGCCACCATACTAAAAGGATTTATTATATACTAAGACATAAACAAATACTTTGGAGGAAGACCAAAATAAATAACTTTCCATTCCCTGACTTCTAGGCACTTACTAGAATAAGACTGTAGGAAACTCAACTGCCTCCCATCTAGCCAAAGCACATAAAAATATACCTGAGTAATATGGGGGTAGCGAAGCTGAGACTGCAATCAGGTGAAGTTAATTAGAACATACTTCCAGAATGTTGGTGAGGCTCCATCTAAGTGGTTCTCACCTGGAAATTTGTTTAAAATGCAAATCCTGAGTCCCCCACCCAGACCTATTGAATGAGAAACTCTGGGGATGGGAGCCCAGCAATAGGCGTTTTAAAAAGCCCTCCAGGTGGTTCTGACGCCCGTGGAAGTCTGAAAGCCAGAAACCTAAAGAAGGCCTACCTTTCCGTGTACTCTCCCCTTTCCATCTCAGCTGACCTTTCTGGAAAGTCACCACCAAACCAAAGTCTTCACATAGCATGATCAGTTAAGACCTGAGCAAGAGTATAATATGTCCAAATTTCAACTCCAGTGCTAGTCAGGTGTACAAAGCTGGGAGAAGATATCAAATAAAAACCTCAAAACCCCCCCAAAACATGCTGCTCCAGTGTAATGACTACACCCAGTCCTAAAGGGATACAAAACTCCCAAGCTGCTGGGGTGATGAAGGATATGTTCTGAAATTAGACAGTGGTGATGGTTGCACAACTTTGTGAATATACAAAAAAAAAAAAAAAAAAACACTGGCTTGTATACTTTAAAAATAAACAACCCAACTTAAAAATGGTCCAAAGATTTGAACAGACATTTCTCCAAAGAAGATATTTAAATGGCCAGTAAGTATATGGAAAGATGTTCAACATCATTAGCCATTAGAGAAATGCAAATAAAAACTACAATGAGACACAACTTCATAGGATGCTCATTATTAAAAAGAAAAACTGAAAATAACAAGTGTTGATGAAGATGTAAAGAAATGGGAACCTTCTTACTTTGTTGGTGGGAATGTAAAATGGTGCAGTCACTGTGGAAAAGTTAGTACAGAACTACCATATGACGGTTTGGTAGTTCCTCAGAAAGTTAGTACAGAACTACCATATGACTCAGCAATACCACTCCTAGGTATATAGCCAAAATAACTGAAAGCAGGGACTCGAGCAGATATTTGCCACAATGCTCATCGCAGCATTTTTCACAATAGCCAAAAGGTGGAAGCAAACCAAGTGTCCACCAACAGATGAACATATAAACAAAATGTGACTGTCCATAAAATGGAATATTATTCAACCCTAAAAAGAAGTGAAGTGCTGGTATATGCTACAAAATGGATGAAACTTGAAGGCATTGTGTTGAGTGAAATAAGCACTGTGTTCAGTGAAAGGACAAATATTGTATGATTTCTCATACATGAAACAGAATAAGTAAATTCATAGAAACAGAAAGCAGAATAGTGGTACCAGGGTGGGGAGAGGGGGCAACAGGAAGTTATTGCTAAATGAGTATGAGTTTTGGTTTGGGATGATAAAAATGGTCTGGAAATAGTAGCGAAAGTTACACAATATTGTCACTGTAGTTAATGTCAAAAAATTTTCCACTAAAATAGTTGAAATGATTTTTGTTATGTTTTACCACAATTAAAAATAAATAATAAAATAAAAAATAAATAAAAGGATGGCTAACAGAAAAATAAGATAAACTCCCAAGCTGGACCCACACCTATCTGGAAGGTCCTGCACCCCCAAACTCTGAAAACAACCACCATCTAGCCTCCAGACCTGGTGAATGAGGGTTAAGACGAACCTTGAAAGCTCCCCTAGCACACACCTAAGAGCCAGCAAGACCACAAGAGTAAGTGTCTCACCCAAGACTCGGCTATCAGTGGCAGAGCCAAGACTAGAACCTGCTTCCGACGGCCAGTATCCTTTCCAAGGTATCAGTGCTTCTCAACTGGGGCTCTGTGGAATTATTAACAGGGGTCCAGGGGTTGACAAAGAAAATTTAAATTTCACATCTTCATTTAATTTATAATCTAAAAAAAAGTAAAATTTCTGCCACATATATTCTAACATACAAATTCCTTACTCAAGTTTGTGCTTACAATCAATCACCTTGGTATCTAGTTTTATCATTTAAATTGTTTTGAGGCTAATGAGAAAAAAAAAAACAAAGTGAACTTAAGACTAAATGATCTGTCCATACCAAAGCCTAAAGATACCGTGCTGGCTGTGCAAACAACAGTTTCTAGATGTATCACATTAGGATTGGGAACACACAACAGCACCAAGTTCCAAATCCAAAGGAACCTGCTTCAGAACAACCAACAGTATAATCATGTTGCAAGAGACAAGTTAGTTTTAGCATAACATCATTAACTACATTTAACTAATTTAATATAAATTTTATTAGCTTTGTAGTTTATTTTTATGTTATATATATATATATATATATCTTCTTGAGTTTTCTACTTGCATAAGAACACCAAGAATAAGAAATTTATGCTGCATTTCGTGTTTTTACATATTTCATTCATTCAGCAAAGATGTACTGCAGACCAATTATGGGTCAGGTATTTTCTAAGTGTTCTGAAGTAACATTACAACAATAATAGTTTAGGTCAATACTGTGCTGGGTTAACATCTTACTCAAATTTTGTAAACTCTGCTGCTCTACCTTACCTGTCCTCAGGACCAACCCGTGTGGGTACTGAGTGTCTCCTCACCTGCTCCCACCTGGATGCAGGACTTTCTGCCCCCATCATTTCAATACCTCCAACCTACCTCGGCCATTAGCTATGCTAAACTGTATACTTTACACAGGCTGCCTGATGAACAGACTTGTGTTTACTTGAACTTTGGTATCCATTTACCTCATTTCGTACTATTAAGGTGAACAAATTATATTTAACCCAATTGCTACATTATCTCCATATTTAATTTGAAATTAGGTGTCATATACTGTGTTCAAAAATTGGATGGAGGGAAGCGGCTGTGGCTCAATCAGTGGGGCTCCCGTTTGCCATATGGGAGGCCCCGGGTTCGGTTCCCGGGGCCTCCTGGTGAGGGCAGGCCCGCCCGCACGGCGTGGTTAGCTGACCCAGCGAGCACAAGCAGCAAGGGGGGGATAAATGAATAAATAAATAAAATCTTAAAAAAAAAAAAAAAAAAATTGGATGGAGTCACTCTTACAACTCAGCTTTCTGAGTTACAGTTCAAATCTGCATTTGCATATTTGCAATGTAACCAGAGAAGCCCTGCCTGGTCTCAGAGGAGGTCTGGGGCCATTCAAACCATCGGCACTGCCAAAAGGTAAACAAAGCAAAGCCCTACTGAAGGGTTAACTAACTTTCCAAGGCATCAGGACCTTCTCACTCCCCTTTACAATTAGAGCACTAACACTCTTCTGTTCAGTTCACATATTGGGAGTTTCAAGAGTCCTAAATGATCCCCCAAAATGTGGGCCTATAGTTCAAAAAGACAGAATCTGCATATACTAACAATGCTAACCACTGAAAAATCTACACCTCTAAATCTGACTTTATAAATTACAGAAAGGAAAAAATAAAAATACAAAATACACTCAAGAATTTGTGCATACACAATAAAACTGATTAAAGAAATAAAAAGGTGGCTTTCTTTGGGTAAAACAAAATAATATATAATTTAATAATTCTGACAGCCTTAAGGTCTATTTTTCTTACTTTAATATAACAAGTTAGGGGAGGGGAGTATTCAGAATTTAAAAGGGTCATTCTCCCTCTAAAAGAAACTCAGGTGTGGGGTTTTTTTGTCCAATATCTCCACCACTGCTTTCTATAAAGACATTTTTACCAGTTTAAAAAAAAAAATGTGTTCAATATGAAAATCTCTGAAGCTACCATTAACTAAAAACATTTGCTACAAATTTCTTTATGATCAGTACAAGCTAAGATTCTATTTTGTGTGCTTATTCAAGAGAAATTTTGTATTAGAGGAAAACAAACAAAAGAAGGAACATCAATAGTTCAAAAACAGTAGCACACAAAAGTCATTTGAACATATTTGGGGAGCACATTTTCATTACAGAAGGTTCACGGTGCTGCAGGAGTTTGGCTATGGAAGAATGCCATTTGAAATCTAGATCCAGAGACAGGGGAATGCAGTAGTTATATTTCAAGTCAAACAGCTAAAGCTAATTAATGACTAAACAAAAGAAATTTCAGTCTGGACAACGTATATGGAGTACTAATATGAGTAATTATGCAATCAGAAAGTTAAATTAGCATAATTATTTTTGGCTCTGGGCCTCAAAAATATTAACTTAAAATGCAGAAACCTTATAATCGTTTACCTAATGAAGTTGTGAATACCAAACTGATTATGAAATAAGAATTGGTTCTTTAACAAATGTGTTCTCTGTTTAATACATGCTTTCTCCCCTGTGCTGGAAATAAAAATCAGGCCTAACCCTTGAGTTAAGCAATGGATGATTACAATGTTACAAAATTTCTACTATTAATATTTTTCTTCCTTTTCAAGAGCCCATAAAATCCTTTTCAGTATTCATTATTAAGAATCAAAACTATTCCCTAAGAAATGGCTACTTTTAAAAAATCAACACCCAAAAATACATTAAGTCTATGCACAATATTTGAAAATGCAAGTGAATAAAGAAGCCAAACAATTCTTTTTTTTTTTTTTTAATAGTACCATATTTTGAGAAGGATTAGAGGTCACTAAATGGCTACAAGAGCTTGGGAAAAAATCACTTTGAAATTGTCCTTTGGGACCGAATGGTGGGAAGCAGGGCGAGGGACTAGTCGATGGAAAATATGGACTCTGGGTCAGGCTGCTGTGGGACTGAATTCCAGAGACCACCACTCTCCATCTAATTGGCTCTAGTCCAGGGGTTCTTTTATATATATATATATATATTTTTTTTTTTTTTAAACCGGGAGGTCCCAGGGATTGAACCCGGGTCCCTCCATATGGGAGACGGACACCCAACCATTTGAGCCACATCCGTCCCCAGTCCAGGGGTTCTTAACCTTTTTTGTTCCAAGGACCCCTTTGCCAGTCAGGTGAAAAACCAGGGACCCCTTACTAAGTCCACACTATACTGTGTATTATTTAATAAATATATCACACCCGCACCAACACGTCCCCACAAGAATAGTGTTTTTTGGAATTTCAATTCAAGCTCATGGCCCCCTTGTTAAGAACCCCTGTTCTAGATACATCATTTAACATCTCCACGGCTCAAGCTTCCTCTTCTATAACATGAGGATAATCAAATAACCTACCTCATAGGTTATTTCAAAGATTAAATGTGTTTATTCATGGAATGGACTCAACAGTACATAGCATACAACAGATGCTCAATAAATGGCACCTACCATTGTCATTTTCATCATCACCTTTATTACCTTTAGAACCTGGGAAAGTTGTATGTAGCTGAGAGAGCATAATCTAAAATTGACTCATTTTTTAGATATAACATTTAATTTATTATGCAATTGCAAATGATATTCGAGAAGGGCAGGAGATTTTGTATTCCAATGGGTTACAAAAGGTTAAAAGAAGCTTAACCAAGCCCAAAGATCTCTTCTCTTGAAACAGTCCTCCTTTTGGTGACTTTCAGCTTCAGCAAACATTTGCATATGAGCCCACAATATTAGTCCTATATTAACTCTTTTTAACCCAAAACTAATTCACAAAACGGATATGCCAAGAATACTATGTGGTTTAGAATTACAATTTTTTTATTATGTCTAGATAACACACAATAGAATAAAAGCTACTAAGACTTAAAAAGCAACATGGAAGAACTTAAGCTAAGAAAGACACATACCCTACCAAGTATGCCATCTTGGCAAAATCATTTAACCACTATCTACTTATGCTACCCCCTTACAGTATTATTATGAGACTTAGAAGTAATTATATATATGTCAGTAAATACCCAGGCACTCAACAAATGGCAGCATCTGGAGGGGCACAATCTCTCTCTCTCTCTCTCTCTCTCTCAACAGACAAATTCACACACACACACACACACAATAAAAGTTGGTTTTTCTCAAATCACAAATATTTAAACACAGAGCTGAGCCAAGGAATTCCTCAAAAGTATTGAGGAGTCTCATTATACACAGGAATTCACATGTACACATCAGCAGAGAGAGAGAGCATGCAAAAACACGAGGGACAAAGAGATGATAGCTGAAATCGTCCAGGCAACTGGGCTACTACACTACTCCATGAACATATGCTCTGCAGTGAATGTGAGATGGGAAACACAAATCTGCTGTTCTCTCGACTGCTCGCATTCCCACACACCTCTCCCAGGGCGCATGGCTTATCCCACTGAGCATGATTTAAAGAAATGTGGGTTTTGTGCAACATAGATAAGGATGAGCCAACCACTTCACTTGGCCCTCCACCAAAGGCAGAGCAATCTAACCCAACTCTAGGAGGAAAGCAGACTCTTAATAACAGGATGACCAAACTCTACTTTATGAGCAATCCATGGGATTTCATGGACAATCTCGGATAAATATGCTTTTTGCCTGACATAGGACCACAGAGCCCCAATGAGACAGCTCCATGAACGACACTTCCCTTCAGGTTTCAACATCATCACGATGGATGACTGGCTGAAGAACATGTGAAAGTGCCAATTTCTAGTTAGATCAAAGGATTAAATGAATTAGTAACAGTACTGATTTTGTTCCTCCTAGTATCCAAGCCAGATAAAAACAGTGACCAGTTAGCATCATCACCACAAAACTCTACAGAATTAAGGACTTCTTTTTCCAAGTCTTCTGCTGTCCCTCTCAAGATTCCCCTATTTTTCCTATAACCAATAAAAGAAACAAGGGGAAAAAAAAAAAAAAAAAAAGCCAACATCCTCTACATAGAAATATGTCCCCACCCTTTAAATTTGGTTCTGTCTTAACAGTTTGTCCCTCAATTGCTGAGCTGACTGATTACCCAAAGAAGTGGCTGAAAGGGAAAAGGTCTCTGGCTCCACCCACATCAGCTGTGCCAACTCCTGCTGCCTCCACTTTTAGGAACAAGTATTTCCTCTCACTCTTTTTCCAACAGTAGTGATAACTTGCACAAAACATTCCACATTTTCTCACCTAGACCCCAATTTTACATTTCACCCTCACAGAAAGGAATACATTCTCTTCTGTGGAAACTCGAACTTTAGCAACTCTGTGACCTAAACAAAAGGTCTCCAAAGGGGTGTGTTCTAGTATCTTGAAGGAAAATACAGAATGCTCTCTTCTATCTCATCCTCTATAAAAATTCTTTATTGGGTGTTATACAATGTATCTAATATATTGGGACAGTGAAATGTGTAAATAATTTATAAATAAATATGTGAAAGTTGAAGGCTATGCTCAAAAATTTCAAAAGGTTTTCAAAACCACTGATCTAAATAATCTACCAACTAAATTTCCGACAGTTGCATTCAGCTTTGTAAGACTCTCTAAGACCATTTTCATTACTTAAGCAATTTCTGATTTCAAATATAATTTCAAATCACACAAAATAAACTGCCAATGTCACATAAAATATAACACTGAAAAAATACATAACTATTATGTATAAATGAAAACATTTATAAGTAAACTGAAATGAATGTATAATAATATGGTATCAGATCCATGTATCTGGGAAAACTAAGAAAAATGGGGAGTTTTTAAATAATTCATGAGCTAGTTGTGATATACTGAATAGTTTCCAAATTACACTATTTTGCTGTTAGAGTAACCATCTATGATTTTCAGCATATTTATTTTTTAAATGTCTAAAATGTTTAAAATAGTTAATAACTGATTAAAAAATAGACCTCTAAACAAGTTAATGTTTGTCAAAAAAAAAATTCTGTCTGAGGGGGGAAATAATATATGCAAATAATCAAAATATACATACCTTAAAAGAAATTTAAAATCAGTTGAGACAAGGTAACAAAGCTATGAGGTTCTACTGTGATAAATAAAAAGACTTTTATCCATATACCCTATTTCAACTCACAGCAAAAGTATTCTATGTCAAGAAGTTAGAACAAAATAATCTTTTAAAAAAGAGTAAAGCAATATTGTCTTCAGTCTTTTAACAAAACTGAGTGATCAATAAGGTGCTATTACTTAACTTGAAGTAAACATTGAACCAGGAACACAAATTGGTTTAAACCAACTCTGGAAGACCAGGAACCCCAGCCCTTAGAATTAAAAGAATATAATTCCCAAATTGATGGATATATTCCCAATTCTTCTCAACACTAAATAGGTATTCCCCTAAATTGAACTACTCAGATTTCAATAAAAAGGATGACACAATCCACACCTAATATTAAGACTCCTAGATTAAAGTTTACCATAAAAGGCAACATGATCCAAGAAGACAAACTTTTATTCATTCTACTTCATTGATCCACTTTCTAACTGGATGTCAAGTACACAATGTATTATATGGCCTTTGTTCTTAATAAAAATTCCTATCATTAAGGTAAATCACTTAATTCTCCAAGCAAACGTTCTTTGTCAGAGGGGACGACGTGCTGCTTTGCTAATAAAAAGCCTGCCCTTCCCAATTCTACAGGACCTGCACACTGTCAAGACACTGCACACTCTGTGGAAAGCTAGGGTGATTTCTTTATTAATTTAGGAAAACCTAAGAACTAATGTTTAACTGGGACGCAGACAGAGTTAAACACACCTCTAAGACACCCAAATGCAAGAAAACACACACAGAAGAAATGCATGCTACCTTAGTTAGTCAGCGTGCACACTTTATATTTTTCAATGCAAGCCAAGCAGATCAAAGACAGTTCAAGAAACATATTGGGTTCTGTCAAACTGAAACTAAATATTCTTCTCAAATATGATTTCCTATGTTGATATTTTGAATTTAAAGTTAATATAAAGCAATACTATGCAAAATGACCTTAAAAAAAATTATACCCTTAGAAATAGAAATGTATCTACCTCATTAGTGTTCCAGCGGTGCCTCTCTTTTGGTAAACTTGAACATTTCGGCAGACATTCAAGCAGCTTTTTCGGTAAAAAGATTTTTACATGACTACTATTGCTGTTCCCATGATCATCTATAAAGAAGAAAACAATACATTCAGAGACGATCCCAGCGAACACTGCCTTTAAGTCTACTGCAAAGTCCCAAAGAGCAGTTCAGTTTAGTCAATGGGAGACCCAGAGCAGGAGAAGGCCCCATCGTTCCTCCAAGCTAATGGTTCCCATTTACACATTTATGGGATAGATGGCAGCAGGAATCTGGGCAGGAGGCTCTAAATAAGATGGAGCTTTTGCTCCACAACAAGCAAGTGAACAGGGACTATCCCAGCAGCTGCCCATAACCAGAACGTTACTTTTTAAAGATTATTTCCCCATATTTCCATGAAGCACAACAAAATTGCAAAATAATTTAACCTCACAAAACCCAGAAATCTTTCATTAACCAGTTTAAAACGTCTTAAGTTTTCTAAGTAATAAGAATTATATATTAGATTTTATTCATAAACTAAGACTACTTCATCCCCTGAGATAGAAACAAAAGTTATCCTTTCAAAAGCAAATCACAAATATTTTAAATCTAAGGAATTTAAACTTGCTACCCAGGCAATACAGAAGTTGGCCTTTCTAGCCTAAATCTAAAATCCTATCATTTTAATTAACTTTATTTACACATACATGTCTACATAATTAATGTATTTCATCAAAATTTAACTTCTAAATGAGTTAGAGAAAAATTAATTACTTTCAGACTAGATGGTATATCTGACTATCTGATAATCTACCTCGTGCCTTCTAGAAGAGATCATTCCCTTTACATAACACTAAACATTCATTTATTATTTCTCTCCTACAACAAAGCCTTTTGCCTGGCTCAAAATTTATTGCCACTTTAGCACATTTAGGTCAAAGTTTCAAACTACCCACTCCAATTTTTGTTTAAATGTTAAATGGAAGCCCCAACATCGAAGGGTGCAATGCATAACTAAGTACTAAGGAGCAATACACTAAAACACTGAAAACTGAATTTGCTTCACTAAGTCACAATGGAAAGGACTTAATTCCGTTATTAAGAAGGTATAATAAAAAAACACTGAACTCATAGAATCAAGAGTCCAGGATTCTGGCCCAGTTCTGCTACCTTCTAATTGTGTGACCTTGGGTAAGTTACTTAATATTTTCAGTTTTTCCAAATCAAGGAGAATTAGATGAGCTCATATTCTCTTCCAGGCACAAATCCCTGTAAAATTTACTATCATTCAATAACTTAAAATGCCTTACAGTTACCCTTACAGAGGCATACAGGCATTAATTAATGTTAAAAGTGAAATACAACAACAGTCTCCAGTTATTTACTATAATTTTGTTTAGAATAGTCTTTTTCAACATGTGAAAAACATAAAAGAATAAAAATATATTTTCTGCGATCACAATAAAATCCTCTCAAACTTTTTTCACCTGATTAACTCATTTCTTCTCAAGGAAAAGATCTTAGGAAAATATTGGGCAGAGAAGTAAAGTCTAAAAAAATTTACTACATCATGTAGAAATATTTTATAGGGATGAACATAGGAGAGTTTTAGTGTACTAAATCTTTTTTTGGTCCATGAACTACAAAACCAATTGAATTATAATACCCAGCCATATTTCTACAAGCAGTATAAAAACTTGAAAATCTTAATAACTGACTGCTTTTAAGAATCTAAAATTTTAATTTAACAGCAAAAGAAGATTAAGCTTGCTATGAAACCAAAAGGAAATAGCTCAAGTAAGAGAAAGTTCACAAAAGTCTGTATTAATTACACATTATAAAAGCTTTGTAATTTTATGTGCTTATGCAATGCTCCCTGCACTTCGTCCTCCTACTGGACGTACCGTGGGCCATAAAACTTTAAAGCATAGAATACCAAATCACATGAGCCTTTACCTCCCTTCTCTGTCCCTAAAGTGGTTTTATTCTCATTTTTAAAGTCCTCCATGATATGCACGATTCTGAAGGTAGAAATGAAATTCTAAAATCTATACTCAATTCAAATATTCAACATTTCCATAGTATCTTTCCTGAAAATAGCATTTATAGTAGCCTCTCAAACAATGGGCTTACTCTGAATTGTATATACAGTCCTACCTCGGATAAAGGTATTTGTTTTAAGTATAATTCTGAACAAGGAAGAGAATATTAAAACACCAGCTTCTATTTCTATGTTTATGATCACAACCGGATTTTAATTTTGTTATTTTAGCCTCCTGGAGGGATCTAGATGCACTGTAGCACATAAAGCTTGTGTGTGTGTGTGTGTGTGTGCGCGCACGCATGCATGAGTACGCATGTGTGTATATGCAGTGTGTGTGTGTGTGTGCGCGTACTCGTGTGTATATGCAGTGTGTGTGTGTGTGCAGTATATACACACAGCATAGAGAGATGATGCTCTTTTCAACAGTGCAACTGACTGCTATAGAAAATGCTTCAGTCTTCCATTCTGATACCAAACCAAGCAGTGGTGAATGGGCCCGAAGGATTTCAAGAGGGAAAAGTAGAAAGGCTGTGTAAGCATGGTCCCAATAAAGTTTCCAAATATAGCACTTTATGGGGATGTGCAGCTGTGGGTTCAAAAGGAAAAGGAGTATGACAGGCCAATGGGTTCCCTTTAATCAGGTTTTAAACTGCGCTATTTCCAGAACCTGAAGTTCATGCTGAATATAAAATGGATGTTTATAAGACACATAACAATGGGTAAATTTTCCCACTGTGAATTATGAAGATGGCAATTTTAATACTGAGAAAAGAATATCAGGAACTCAAAATGTTAAAATTTCTCAGATTTTCGAATTCCAATTTTTCCAGTTAAAATGTGATAAAGACTAACTTTGCTTTTACAATGGAAAGGGATTATTCACATAGCTGTACTGTATAAAAATATCCTTCAATTAAAAGCTGCTTTTTAATGTTTCTGGAACAACTATACATGATAAAATAATTAAACACATGTGCCAGTTTTTAAGTCCTTATACAGTATATCTTGAGTTAACAGAAAATTCAGCTATACACACTGGTTTCAAATATGTCTCAGTATTTAATCCAAATATTTAAACTTTGGCACTGCACAATGGTGGTGTCAACCAAATGACAGTAAAACATTTCATTATCAGTATCTAGCAAAATATGCGTGTATGATACATGACTTTACAAAATAATTTTCTAACCTACTTCACAATAAAAATAACTAGTAAAGCTCCTGAAATTGACAGATGATGAGCATGGTTGACAGCTATAATTCTAGAGAACAAGCCATCCTTTCTAGTCAGCCTTGAAATATTTTCTAAATAATATTTTTAGAGGAATAGTATAATTTAACTAAAACTTTCTAGAATGTATAGAATTTCTCATTCACCTAATGTTAATTAGGCAAAACAGAATTCTCCTTTTCATGTTTTGTTTCTAAAAATTGAGATTCACATTGAAAATTCTTTATTTAAATCCAAAAAAATATGTCTGACCTTTTCAACATTCTGTTGACTTCTGCAAGTTAAATTATAACTATATTAACTCTAACCTGGAAATGATGTATCCATTTTATTTAAATAATTTTGTTTCTCTGAATAGTCAGGAATACTGTTAATCAAGTTGATTATGATTAATCTCTCAACCTCTAGACCAAACTGCTCAAATAAGTTGGTATAACAGTATCTCAAATTGCAAAATCTTATTGGAAATGTATTTGATCAACAACTTGGAGTGGTAAAATTAAAAGGAAGCTCTACAATTTTCTGTTTAGCTCTAATTATTATGTGCTTAGATTTAATTAGTAGGATAGTAACTGATTCAGGAAAACATAAGCACATATTGTTATATTCAAGTCAGCACAGTGCTCACAGCAGCAAATACTGCCATTACTAACCTAAGACCTTTTAAATCACTATTCATTCAAAATAAATATTAATTAAGCACCAACTATGTGCCAAGCAGTCATCTTTTTCATTATTCTTTTCTCAAGAAATTCTCCAAAGTGAATTAAACCCAATTGTAACGATCCAAAAGACTTTTTTAAAAGGTTAAAAATAAAAAATAGCTTTTTAATTTAAAGAAATTAGTTTTGCTATTTCACAACCCCTTTCCTCTTCTTACAGTTATGTGATCATCAAATATTACCCATCCTGGTTTTAGGTGGCCCAGGATTTACCTTTTCCTATCCATCAGATTACCAAATCTCTGGTCTGGGTTTAGGTCAATTCGTAACTCGGGTTCAACAGACTATTCTCGCTATTTGTCTGCCTTTGCATTTTTCATCTTAAAAAATAGGGGGTGGGGAGGAACAGATAAATCAGGGGCATGAAGCCCTGCAAGCCGATGCTTCAACTGGGGTTTCATAGCATCCTCTCCTGCATTACCTGCTTCACTTCATTCAATTCCAAGTTGAGTTGTATGTGATCAAGTAATTCAAGTTTCTGTTATTTATTAAAGGGTAAACATTTGTAGGACCCCATTCCATTTCAGGCACACAGAAAAGATTTTACATCATGTTCTCTCACTTAATCCTGACAATAACCCATCAGGGCATGATTTACCTCATTTTACAGACAAGGAAACTGAGGTCCAGATTAATTTGTCCCAGAGCTACAGCTAATGAGCGGCTCAAATGGGACTCAAACATGGTTCCATGGCTTTTCCCACAATGCCACACTGCTCTTACTCAGAGTCAGCTGGTATTTGACACTAGGGTCATGAACTTGTTAAAGTAATATCTAACATTCACAGAGTGCTTTGAATTTTCTGTGTGATTAAACCCTTTACCTTTTTTAAGCCTCACAGACACATTATGAGGTGGGTATTAGTACTGCTACCCCCAGAAGAATTAAGTAACTCATCTAAGATCACACAGCAAGTCAATGGCAGAACCCAGGGCCTCGGAGTCCTGGTTGGAGACTACTTCCACTGCACTACAAAGACGGAGTTACTCTCACTGCCAAGCCCACCCCTTCTTGTAAGTCAAAAGCTTTTTCAAATCCTACCTTCTATAGGTGGCACGGTGTTGAGAACACAGTAGGTGCTAGTTCCGCAGAATACACTTTGGGAAACGCTCTAAGGAAACAGAAAATAAAATGTAAAACTAATCTTTAAAAAAGATATATACTGGCTCTTCTGTGATCATCCTGCCAAAGATGCAAAACCTGAATCTAGTCATGAGGAAACATCAGACAAATCAAAATTGAGAACATTCCACAAATGACTGGCCTGTGATCTTCAAGAGTATTATGGTCACGAACATCAAAAAGGGCTGAAAACTGCCCTGTATTAACTAAGAGACATGACAACAAACGTAACCCAAGGTTCTAAGTGGACCTTTGTCTACCAAGGACATCACTGGGTCAACCAACTAAACAGAAACAGAATTTGAGGATTAGATGGTAAAAATGTAACAATGTTATGTTCCTGATTTTGATTACTGTATTGTGGTTGTGGAGGAAAACATTCTTGTTTGTACAAAATACATAACAGAGTAAGTAAGGGTGATGGAGCATCATATATCAGCAACTTATTCTCAGAGAATTCAGGAGGGTGAAGTTCTCTGTGCTACACCTGGAAGTTTTGCATAGGCTTGAGATCATTTCAAAACTTAAAATTTGTATGTGAAGAAAGCTCTACATGGGTGAACATGTACTACTTGTCTAATTTTTTCAAAATCAAGAGCGTAAGTGCAGCACAGATTGTACATTTTTTGGCTTAGAAGAACAAGGCCATTTTCATTTTGCAGTTCAGCCACTATTCAATGACATTATTGACCATTTCTCAAAACTAAGCCCAACACCCATCTCATCCAGAAGAACCTGCTGAGTAGGTATGGTAGGTGTAGTAAGTCGGGGGAAGTTGGAAAACATGGTCCCTGCACTCCATCACCTTTATTTAAATAAAATTAAATTTTTCATATAAAAATCTATAAAATGGTGACTTTACAAAAAGAAAATTTTTTTTCCTTTGAGTCTTGCCACCCAATTATTTTCGGTACTAAGAATACCCTTTTTCCCTGGGTACAATATTAAATAAATTCTTGGATTGTTCATCCTGCATTACAAACCACATATTTATATACTGGGAAAACCAAAGGTATCTTACAAGTTCAACCACCACCATCAACATTTTATCTTTAATATATTGATTCAAGTTCTACCACTTACTAGCTGTCCTTGGGTAAGTAATTTAACCTCTCTGTATTATCTCATCCAAAAAAAAAAGTTAGAGATGATAGGCTTTGGGGAAGGGGGGGAGTGGAATTAAATGAGGTAATGCCTACTACAAAAGTGCTTTGAATTCAAAGTCATCACAAAGACATAAAATGCTACCATAACTGCTGTTAATAAAAGTAATCCTTAACAATAACATTTTCTAAAAACAAACAGAACTGCCAGAATTTTCTATGCCAAAAATTAAGATCTGACTACACTTGACCTCCATGAATTTTTAATTTTCCTCTCCCTTCTATCCAAAATCATGTACTTCAGAAGTTAAATTATTTTCAGGGTCCAGATAATAAATCTTTCTCTATAAAGTGATTCCTAACTACTGGATAACCATTAGCTCCCTAATTCTTTCTTTTTTGTTTCTGGAAATTGCTTGTTCCAGGATTTTTATTGTCCTTCCCCTATTTGATTTAATCCTTTAAACTATGGTAACATTTGAGCCTAAGGATTATCCCCATAAACTATGGACTAACCTCAGAATTCATGTATCCCTTGGAAAATACATTCGTTTCCTCTCATGACTATTAAGCGTGAGTTAGAGCGCATTATGAGAAGTGACTGATACAAAGCCAGCAGTATTCTGACTTCTCGTAACATCTGCAAGAGTCACCGGCAACGGCCTACTAACCACATTCACACAACATCTCATCTTAATGTAAAGTAGTTTCTGAACTGAAACTTGAAATTTTATGATGTTAGAGAAAAATGTCTTCCATTCAGGGTTTAACATTTTCTGGCTTCCTACTACCTGAACCCAAAAAGACAGCCTGAGATTACCACTTTGCAAGACACCGAATGGTCTCAGGTCCAAAGTTCTCAAAATCACTAACATACAGTGGGACATGCTAATGAATGGCTTCATAAAAAAGGGATTTTTATACCCAACTTCAAAGCTTGACGAAAGATAAATTAGTGGTAAAATATACCAAATTAATAAAACATAAGAATTAAACACTAAAGTAACATATGTAACAGAAATGTCACGCACAACGTGCTTTCTCCACAGCGTTGTGAGTGTGAGAAGGGGAAATACACACAATGGTCCATTGAAATAAAATACTGCAACTGTGAAAAATAAAGTACTAAGAGTTAATTTAACTAGGAAAGACAGACGCTAACAGAAGTTGAAAGTGAAATCAAAGAAGTCATTCTTAACTCAAAAATACCAGGTTCTCAGAGCAAATAGGCAAAAATACAGTAAAACTTACATGAGAAGAAAAATGGCGGCCAAGTATTGAAGACCCATGTGCCTGAGCTGAACTCGGTCCTTCCACGTGACCCCTTGAGGGGAAAGCACTGACCTTAAGAGCTGGAGTTAAATCCCAGTTCCACCACTCACGGCTGAGAAATCCTGTGCAAACCAGTTAACCTCCCTGTCCAGAAGGCAGCAGAGCAGAGCGGGGCAAAGTACAAGCTTTAAAGTCAGATAGAACCAGGTGGGGGTCCTCTCTCAGCAGCAAGTCTCCATGCTCTGCTCCACGCAGAACTCTCATCTCTAAAACCTTTCACTGGCAGGAATGGGCAGCCCGGTGAGGGCCCCTACGCTGGCCTAGGCCTCCCTCTAGCAGAACACATCTCTCTATTGCAACGCCTTTCATTTGTTACAGACATTAAATGAGCACCCAACATGCGTCAAACACTTTTCTTGGAGCTGGACATGGCAGTGAGCAAGAGGGAAAAGGCTCTGCCCTCACAGAGTTAAATTTTAGTGGAAGGACAAGAAAAATGAATTTGATATTTTCCAAAAGGAAATAAATCAGAAGTGTGATGAACTAGAGGGCTCCGCTGTCCTGAACAATCACATGGGATAAGGCAGTGCTTCTGAACGCACAGCACCCGGCGTGAGCCATAACGGGATGCATCATCAGAGCAGCGAGAACCCTGGTTCCAACCATCACCCAGATCAGTGGCTCTTGGCCTTGGTAACACATCACAATCACTCAACTCACCAATTTGGCCTATCATTCTGGGCCTCATGCCTAGAAAAGTTAGGGAAACAAACTCTTAGAACAAACAGTCTAATGGCTCAAATACCATGGATAGTTACTTCTTGCTTAGGTGAAGTCCAGAACAGGTGTTCCTGATCAGGAGCCATCTTCCCTCAGCAGTGACTCTGGGGCCCACACTCCTTCCATGCTCCTGGACAGGAGACTTCTTCTCCTCTGCATCAAACCAGCAGATAGGGAAAGTGCACTGTGGGTTTTCCACAAGCACTTCAGAACTTCTCTGCTCCCATAGCACTGGCCAGGCTGGTCGCTAATTGCAAGGGAAGCTGAGAAATGCAGTCTGACTATGTGTCCAGGAAGAAGAGAAAATGGGTTCATGATCACCTAGCAATCTCTGCCATAATGCACTGTTTGTTTGTTTTTTTAACTTTTTATTTTGAAACATTTCCACACATACAGGAAAGTTGCAAACATAATACAAAAATAATACAGAGAACTCCAATATACCCCCACTCAGATTTACCAACTTTTAGCATTGTGTCACCTTTGTTATATTTATCATAACATCTTTCTATCTACCCACCTACTTATTTTCTAATCTTTGACAGTAAGTTGCATACATCCTGCTTCTACCATTTAATACTTCTATGTATCTAAATATACATTTTTAATTTAAAGGTAACCAATGATAGAAAAGTAGATATAAAACTTCCAAATCAGAAGGGGGAAATGAGCAAAGAAAACCTGAGCAATATCGCAAAAGGAATATAGACCTGCAAGAAGCATGTCTTTGAGTCTAACATGAATCTCTTGTAAACAACATACGGTTGCATCATGACTTTTTATCCATTCTGCCAATCTGTGTCTTTTGATTGGGAAGTTTAATCCATTAATATTCAGTGTTATTACTGAACAGGCAGTACTTACTTCAGCCATTTGGTTCTTTGGTTTTTATATGTCAGATCCTTTTTCTCTCTTTTCCTTTACTGCAAACTTTTCTGCATAGGTGATCTTCTGTGATGTATCTAACTGTTCCCTTTCTCATTTTTGTTTCTATATGTTTTTTAAATACTTTCTTTGTGGTTACCCTGGGGTTTGTATTATACAACCTACATCTATACCCTACAAATATGAAAAGATACGAACCTAGCTTCACTAGCATATATGTCCTCTGTTCCCACATCCCTCCTCTGCATGTTGTTTTTGTCCCATATTACATCTCTTTATATTTTGCATGCCCATTATCATGAAATATGACATTTTCTTGTTCAATTGTATTCTGACTCTTATAGGAATTAAAACGGAGAGTTGTGTATTGAGAATACAGTACTACTGGGTTTTGTATTTATCCTTTTACTGATGATCTTCATATTTTCACGCCACTCTTCCCTCCTGTCTTTTCCTTTCAATCTGTAGAACTCCCTTTAATAATTCTTGTGGGGCAGGTCTTTTGTTGACAAACTCTCTCAGTTTGTGTTTAACTGTGAATATGTCACTCATTTTTGAAGGGCAGTTTTGCTGGATACAGAATTTTTTTTTTTTTAAGATTTCTTTTTACTTATTTATTTATTTATCCGCGCCCCCGCCCCCCAGCTCCCGCTGCTTGTGCTCACTGTGTGCTGTGTCCATTCGCTAAACATTTCTTCTGTGTCTGCTCGTCTCCCTTTGTTGCATCATCTTGCTGCACCAGCTCTCCTTGGCCGCAGGCCGTCAGCTCTCCGCAGGCGCAGGCCAGCTTGCCCTCACCAGGAGGCCCTGGGAACCAAACCCAGAGCCTCCCATATGGTAGAAGGGAGCCCAATCACTTGAGCCACATCCGCTTCCCTGGATACAGAATTCTTGGCTGGCAGTCTTTCTCTTGAAGTACCTTAAATATATCATATCACTGCCTTCTCACCTCCATAGCTTCTTTTTTTTTTTTTTTTTTTTAAGATTTATTTCTCCGCCCACCCATTGTTTTGCGCTTGCTGTCTGCCCTCTGTGTGTTCTTCTGTGTCTACTTGTCTTCAATTTCGGCGGCACTGGGAACCGATCCTGGGACCTTCTGGAGTGGAGAGAGGCTGCTCAATCTCTTGCATCACCTCAGCTCCCTGGTCTGCTGTGTCTCTTATTGTCTCTCTTCTGTGTCTCTTTTGTTGCATCATCTTGTTGCGCCAGCTCTCCGTGCAGGCCAGCACTCCTGCACGGGCCAGCTTGTCTTTACCAGGAGGCCTCAGGAATCAAACCCTGGACCTCCCATATGGTAGACAGGAGCCCAATCGCTTGAGCCACATCTGTTTCCCTCCATAGTTTCTGATGAGAAATCAGCACTGAGTCTTATTGAGGATCCCTTGTATGTGATGAATCACTTTTCTCTTGCTGCCTTCAGAATTCTTTATCTTTGGCAACATTCTGATCAGTATGTCTCAGAATAGGTATATTAGGGTTTATTCTGTTTGGAGCATGTTGCCCTTCTTGGACATGTATATTTATGTCTTTCACAAGGGTTGGGAAATTTGGGGCCATTATTTCTTCGAATATTCTTTCCACCCCTTTCCCTTCTCTTCTCCTTCTAGGTCACTCATTAATGTATAAATTTGTATGCTTCATGCTGTCACTCAAATCCCTGAGACATTGCTCAGTTTTTTCTATTCTTTTCTCTATATTTTCTTCTGACTCTAGGATTTCAATTATCCTGTCTTCTAGTTCACTGATTCTTTCTTCTGCCTGCTCAAATCTGCTGTTACACACCTCTAGTGTATTTTTCATCTCTACTATTGTGTCTTTCATCCCCATAATTTATGTTTCTTTTTAAACTTTCAAATTCTTCCTTTTTTTTTTTTTTTTAAAGATTTATTTATTTACTTTATCCATTTTAAATCCCCCCTTCCCCATTTTGCTGTTTTTTGTGTCCATTATCTGGACATTATCTGGGAATTCTCCGTGTCTGTTTCCTGACATCTCTTATCCTCCTCCTCCAGTCTTCACCAGGATTCGATCCTGGAGACCTCCGATGTAGGAGAGAGGTGTTCTGCCACCTGCGCCACCTCGGTTCCTGGCTTTCAAAGCTCTCGGAGCATCTCGTCTTGTCTCTCCCCTGCGTCTCTCTCCTGTTATGTCATCATCTTGCTGCGTGGCTCGATGCTGGCAGCTCACCGGCACACAGAGTCTGGCAGCCCATGCACCTTCTATATATATATTTTTTATTTTACCAGGAGGTCCCAGGGATCGAACCCAGGTCCCTCCATATGGCAGACGGATGCCCAACCATTTGAGCCACATCCTCCCCCTCAAATTCTTCTTGATCATCACACATTGCCTTCTTAATATCCTTTAGGTCTATATTCATATTTTCTTTCATCTCTTTGAATTGATTTAGGAGATTTGTTTGAACTTCTTTGATTAGTTGTTCCAAATTCTCTATCTCCTCTGAAGTTTTAATTTGTTCCCTTGACTGAACCATATCTTCCTGTTTCTTAGTATGGCTTGTAATTTTTTGCTGATGCCTGGGCATCTGATTATTTTGATGTATTAACTCTTAAGGTCAGTTTCTCCCCTCTTGTCTCAGGTTTTATTGTTAACTGGTTTTGTGTTAAGGCTCTTCTGTGATGCTTGGTCCATCTTATTCTGGACCTTTAGAGTAGCCTACACTTTTTCAGATTTTCTCAGCTCTTCTTGCCCTGGATATGTGGTCCAATTTTAAGATCACTCTTTTTGTGTAATTGTTTCACCTGCAGGAGAAAGCTTCCTTTCTGTATTAGTCAGCCAAAGGGTGATGCAAAATACCAGAAATCTATTGGTCTTTATAAAGGGTATTTATTTGGGGTTGAAGCTTACAGTTACCAGGCCATAAATCATAAGTTTCTTCCTTCAGCAATGTCTATTGCCACATGTTGGAGCAAGATAGCTGCCAACATCTGCGAGGGTTCAGGCTTCCTGGGTTCCTCTCTTCCCTGGGCTTGCTTGTCTCCGGGTTCAGCTCCTCTGCTATCTCTACAAGGTCAGCTGTAGACTATGAGGCTCTCTAGGCTTTGCCTCTCTCCACAAGCCCAACTGTAGACTATTAGGCGAATGGCTTGTTTCTGTTCCCGTGGCCTTCTCTCTTTCCTCATGACCAAGCTCCTCTGTGTTCACTTCCCAGAACTCCAGCATTAAATCTTAGCATCAGAACTCCAACATCAAAAACTCCTCCATCTCCATCCTTTACCATGCCTTTTATATTCGATTCCCCACCTACCAAGGGGTGGGGCTCAACACCCTGCTGATGTGGCCCAGTCAATGCCCTAATCATAACTTAATCATGCCCAGATTAACAGACCAGTTTACAAGCATAATCCAATATCTATTTTTGGAATTCATATATATATCAAACTGCCAAACTGCTACACTTTCTTCTTTCTCTGGGACTCTTAATCTGTTCTGTTTGTAGGGTATGCCACCCCAAGAATGCAGATGGGGTCCATCCAGAAAGGTCAGTTTTACATTTACAAGATACAGCAAAGAGATGCTGGATTGGATGTATGCACCTCTTGCTAACAGTTCTGCTGTGATCTCTCTTTTTTTATCCACCTAGAGGCCTTTTTCTACGTGGCACTCCTCAGTAGCTTGTGTTCTGCCCTGGATCTCTGCAGACTTGGGTCCCTGTGCCTGGATATGCATGGGGATCTACCTCACTGCTGGGAGTGGCTGTATAGTCTGCATCCATGGCGGGAGGGACCAGGACCAGGCCACTTCTGTGCGACTCCCAAGCTACAAAGGAACAAGTGAGGGGGAGAGGTCTAGACTGGCAGGTCTAGGATGGAAATCTCCTAACTGATCTTGGAGATTATTTTTCTTTTTCTTCAAATAAGCATTTATGGAGTCCTCCTCCAAAGTTCTAAGCAAGTGGGGTCTGTCTTTTATTAGCTGACTCTGAGGGGAGACTTTCCTAGGGTATGTCTAACATTTCCATGTTAACAATGTCACTCCTCCTTCTAATTTTTTTTTTAATTACAGAAGAGTTGTTCCTTAAACCTACAACTCCATTAATCCCTAAGACCATTCAGCACCTAAGAATGATCTGGTAGTTTTTCTTCTCCAATAAATATTTTTCTAACATACTTAAAATCAGACTCCATCAAGGGCATCCTTGAAGGGACGTCTGGCTTGCTCATCATGGTATCTCAGCACTACATATGATGCCTGGCACATAATATTTGTTGAATTCACGGTGACATTCCCCAAAAGTCCATGTAAAGGTAGAAGAGTGGTCCCATCTCTTGGACTCAGTGATGGTAGTAGATTCACGAAAAGTCACCCTCTGTCTTTTTTAAGTGCCTATTCTTCCTCTCCTTGTGCCGCCCTGAGTTGCCACTTATCCTGGTCCCCTGTCTAATCAGGCTGGTCTGCTGTGCCCCGTGGTGTAAATGGCTGAACAGGAAGACAGGATAGATATGAAGTCACAATCCAGCAATGTTCCACATATTTTTTGTGAAAGGAACCATATCCTTTTTTTTTCCCCCAAGAAATCAGGCAGTAAGACAAAAGCTACTCTATACCCACTAAAAAGAAGTAAGGGAAAACTATCCAGTTTTCAAGGATATAAATAGGGCAAATACTAAAATTTTTTTGCTAAAGTCCCAGCCTGCTAAACAAAAAAGCACAGTGTATATATGTATTTGGAGATGCTCCATAAAATCACATTGATGATATGTGAGACTGGAAAACCAACATGTGCCCCTAAACTCAAGTAATTTTATCCTTTTTCTGAACTACAAAAAGGTTAGTGAGGAAAAAAAACTATGAGGTACAGTACAAAAATATTTTGTGCTCAGCCATTACCTCTTTTCAAGAAGTTTAAATATACCATAAGTGCTACTATAATAACCCTCACAGCACTCCTCTGGGATGAAGACAAAATTTAAGCATATATTCAAGTTAAAAGGAAAATGTAGGGTAGGTGGCTGGCTGCCTACCACTAGGGCAGGCTAACTAAAAAGTGAAACAGTAACCTCCAAGGTAATTGGGGCACAAACCATTTTAGGCTCTCAAATTGAGTTCAACACCTAGAATTGAGTTCAAAATCAAAGAAATAGCTAGACAGAACAACGAAACAGATCAAGTTCTAAGACGCTTACAAAGGAACTAATACTATAATATATCAAGTCTGATTTATGATCTGAGAAATAACATTAATTGATTCACTATTACCAGGGATTCATGTAGAGCATATTTTAAATGATTTTAGAATGAAAAATACATATTATTTCTTCTAATTACGATTCGCATTATCATTAGAATTTTCATAAATTTGACTAGAAAGCTAGTATGTTCAGCATTCTTAAAATAATTAAGGAACACGTTAAATGTCCACATTTGTGCAGATACCAGTGGAACAAATCCCAGAAAAATATATATATAATATTTGAAGTAACATTGTTGTTGTAGTACTTTTTTTTTTTTTTTTAGGCGGTACCAGGGATGGAACCCAGGGCCTCGTACATGGGAAGGAGGCACTCAACCATCTGAGCTGCATCTGCTCCCCACTTCTTACTTATCAGTATTAACAATAACAATCTTTTTAATTCCTTGTAAATAGAGCATTGTAAAATGTCAACAAAATCAACCCATCAAATTAGGCATTGCGTCTGCTACTATGTACGTATAAAAGCACTTTCAAATATAAAATCTTATTTTGATCCTGAAAGGTCACAGGGAGGCTATTAAGCCTTTTCTAGAAAAGGAGAAACCAAAGCGCAGATACCGGCACTTGCCAATGGCCAGAGGCGAGGAAGGAACAGAGCCAGAACCGGAACTGGGCTTCCACAAAACCACACTGCTCTCTCCCTGATAAAGAAATAATGCTTCTCCATAAAGAAACTGCAAAAGTTTGGGCAGAAAGAGTAAGCCAGTTATTCTGACAGAAAAGCTAAGCAAATGAAGACACTAAGGAATATCAAAGAATATCTTAGTATTCTAAAAAGCCAATTGTTGTCCATCTCCAAGACAAAGCTAGCAGTCAAATAGAGTGCTACCATGACATTCAGATGTTGATCTTGTCCTTAAGAGATTAACTAGGCTCCTCAAACATTTCTGGTCCATGAACCCAGACCACCCATTACCTATCACTACTTGCTACTGCCCAGAAAGCTAGAACTTAAAAGAGAGAATGGCACCATTTCTCATAACAGAGCAATGAGGCATTCACCAAGAAAATAGCAGACACACTCACCTGAATGGAAATCAGCTATCTGGGGCCTCACCTAATCTGAACACAGCCAAAAACTAGGAAATAAGCCAAGACAGACTCTAGAGGCCAAAACAGATTTTTACAAAGTCGACACACAAATGCTCACATGCTTTGCTGCAACAGCCTCTCTGACCCCTATGCCTTGCTTGATTACTAGGAAACTACTCAATTCTAATAAGCTTAATTATCAGGTTTCCAAGCCCAGAAATTAGAAGCAACAAATCAGAAAGGGAAAGAAGACAGTAGAAGTGACAAAGGACAGCAAGGAAAGGGTTTTGTTTTTTTTAAATAAATAAATAAAAATTGGACATAAAGACTTGAAAGGTGCAGCAGTTGGGGATCATTTATCATAAAAGCAAAATACTCTACTCAAAAGGCCCTAAAAATGTCACAGTATTAAATAAAGCCCTGTTTCATAATGTATGTACAATACGATGAACCCAAGTTAACTGGGAAAACGTAAGTTAAATTCCATGTCTTCTACTTTAAAATAGGGGAAGAAAGTAATAAGATTAATATAAACCTTTTTTTTGAATATCACTTTGCCTTCTACAAAATACTTTCATATGAATTACCTCATTGGGTCCTCAACAAAATCCTAAGGCAGGCAGGGAAGATGCCTCCACTAGCCAGGCACTGGAAAATAATTCTATTTTAGCAAGACAGATGGGTTTATCAAAGACAATTATAATTCAGTATGAAAATTACCCCAACAGGAGACAGCATATAAAAGACACAGCCCCAGCCTTTTTGGGGGGAGGGGTGAAGAGGGCAGGGAAGGCTTTCAGAGAAGGGTCACCAACATGACTGTATTCAAAACCTCCCCTGGAGCTTCTTCGCCTCCAAAACTTCTCCCTCTACAACCTCCCATCCTTCCATCTGCATCCTACAGGGCCTGTTTCTGAAGAACCATCCTAACGCCACCTAGTCCCATCACCCCTCCCTACCCCATGTCCCACTGTGGTAGAGAGACTCCAGGTGGACTTCCCCACGACCCCCACTTCTTGATGTTCTCGCCCCTGTGGGATCCCCTCCCTTGAGTGGGGCCTGGACCTCGCACTTGCTTCTAACCAACAGAACACAGCAAAGGTGAGGGGATGTCACCTCCACAATTAGGTGACCTAAGAGTCCGGCTCCCGTCCTGCTGGCAGATGCTCTCCCTTGCTGGTGGTGGAGAGGCCACGCGGCAAGGAGCTGGAGCAGCCTCTGGCCGACAGCCCGCAATGAACACTCAGGTCAACAGTCCGCAAAGAAGCGGATCCCGCCAACAGCCACGCGAGCCTGGAAGCTGGTCCTTCCCCAGCCGAGCCTTCAGGTGAGAGCCCAGGCCTGGCCGACCCTTTGATTGCAGCCTCAGAGCGCCTGAGCAGCAGCCCAGCAAAGCCAGGCCTGGACACCTGACCCCCAGGGACGGTGAGACCAAGAATGGCTGTTTTCAGTCGCTAAGTTTGTGGTCATCTGTTATGCAGTAATAAATAACTAATAAACACAGTCCATCAGGCTCCAGTGATTTCTTTTTTCAGCATAGACTTGATCAGTCATTTCATGTCATTTCTACCAGCACTCTATATTTACTACAAAATGCTCAAAAGAATTATCTACCCTATCTCTACCCCTTTCCCATTCTCTCTTCAACTCACTATCAAATCGACAAGATCAATACTTTTTTTCTCCAGTCTTGATTCTATTCGAACTCTCTGCGGCACTACAACAGACAACCTCCTGTTACCCTTGCACCTAGCCTCCCTGGCCGTACATCCTTCTTGTTCCATTGCCTTTCTGACCACTCTTCCTCAGCCTCCACTGGGCCGCTGCTCTGGCCACACTTAAAGGTAAGCATTCATCACATTTCTACCCTCAAGCCCCTCCTCTTCTATCACAGCAATTCCACCTACTACTCTGACTTCTACTCTTAAATCTTTTTAATTAATTCAATTCACTCATTCAACCAATCAGCACTATTCGGGGCAGGAGTGATGTAGCAATGGACAAGACAAACAAGGTCCCTGCTCTCAATGCTTATACTCTAGTGGGGGCTGTGCTGAGTGTCTCTATGTGCCCCTCAGGTCTTCTCACCACCTCCTCCACCCTGCCCTGTACCCAGGAGAGGGACCTCTAGAGACTCCATCACCAGGGCTCTCTCGTCCTCTGAAAGTTAATGGAAAAAAGGAAGGAAAAAAAATACAAAAAAAAAACAGGGTGATGATGACAGACTCCCTAATCTTTCCATCTGGCACTAACCTCTCTCCTAAATTCCATTTCCAATGCCATGTCATATACATTCTAAGGCTAAACCAATTATGTCTAAAACAGAATCCATATGTTTGCATCTGTGTCCCCAAAACATCTCTCTCCTGTATTCCCTAGCTCAGTTAATGGCCTCATCAAATTCCCTCTTGCTGAGGTTTCAAAAGCTAGGAGTCACCCGCAAGTCACACATTCAGGCAGTCACAAAATTGTGCCCCCGCCCCCACCACACACACATAAAACTCTGCCACACCAGCTCCTTTCCTCAATCCACTGCTTCAGACACTCTTGTTAGAAGACATTTTAAAAACCAGGAGTGGATGTAGCTCAGTGGTTGTGCACCAGTTTCCCATGTGTGCGGTCCCACGTTCAATCCCCGGTACTTCCTTTAAAAAAAAAAAAAACCCACCAGTTTCTCCCCACTCCAGTCGTTCATGCACTCAACAAACCAACATTAACTAAACCCATCCTGAGTGCCAGGTACGCACATCTCTGACCTCTACAGATGTATAACCAATTGCAGAAGAAAGAGAAGTAAACAAGCAACTGCAACATAAACTAAAATGTGCTATGACCAGGAAAACCATAGGCTGCTACTGGTACCCACAGGAAGGCCACCCAACCCAATCTGGAGAGAGACAAGGTCAGGAAGGCTTCCCAGACAAGCCTCATCTCAGCTGAAATCCAGAGGACGAGGAGCCTGCAGAGTGCGCGCGCCGGAGGAGGCCACAACCTCTAAGTCAAAGCAGCAGCAAGCGCAAGGCCTAAAGCCAAGAGAAAGCAGAGTCAGGGTCTAAAAGAACTTGCCCAGACTGAGGGCGGGGACAAAACTGGAGGGGTAAGCAGGTGGCCCTTATTAGCACCTTAAAGGAAACTTGACTTCATCCCATCATTTCTGCTCCTCTGCTGAAAAACTCTAAGTGCCTCTCCCAGAGCAGAGGGAATCAAATCCGGCCTCTGAGGTCTGACTTCCCAAGCCTCTGCTATCCCTACCTACTTTTCCTGGCTTGTCTGCCCTCAAACACCCGAATTCCAGTCACCCCTGTGCCCTCCTGACTCCAACCATCATGTCTGCCTGTCAACCGAATTCTCTCTCCTCCAAGAAGTCTTCCCAGTCCTTCCCGGTCTGCTTCCGTCCGCTCCCCCACAGGCCACAGTACTGTGAGCGGGAAGTGAAGTGACTCCTCCTTTCAAAGGCAAAGAAAAAATGTTCAGAAAAATATTCACTATGCCAGTCCTGCATTTCTAAGAGACCAATCATGGAAGGTCACAAAGAAATAATTATTTTTTAATTATATAAAGACAACCAAGAGCCTAGACTTCTGTTTGTTTTCCTATTGGCATCCCTAAATAAAAATGGCCACAACACAGCCTCATAAGATCAAGAAACAGGAAGTATATGAGCACAGAGAGGTTAAGGTGCTTGCTCAAAGTCACCAGGCACGTAAGGGGCAGAGTAAAAACCCGAGCCAAGTCTTCAGATGCACTCCCCAAGTTATAAAGAGCCAGAATAGAGCCACGTGTTCCCACACGTCTCACTAACCAGCTACCTGATTACCTGGAACTTCTTTCCCTGATTCTTTCAATTAACTCCCATTTTCCTTCAGCACTCAGCTCAAGAGGCCTCCCCCACCCTCTCAGATTAGCCAAACCCCTTTCTGATCCTGTACATTCACCTTCACAGCACTGTAGCACAGATGTCATGTACAGGACACCCTGATCAATGCTGTCTCCCCAGTCAGCGCCAGAGGACAGGGGCTGTGCCTGTCCTTCCCTGTGCCTGGCACACACAGGCTCTACAGTATCACCTGTTGAGTAGTGAGCTGGCTCGAGTGCAGCAGCTGATGTTCGCAGGGCCCCTGCAGGACAAGTACCTCAAGTATCTTCTCATGCCTCCAGTAACAGTAATGATGAGGATGGTTCTAGTCGTACTATATAAATTTTAAAGTCAAATTTTATTGCAAGATACTATAATATTTTATATTATATTTCAATATTTATTCATTCATATATGACATCTATGTTAATTCTCTTTTAACCAGTGTGTGTGTTAACCAGAATGCCACATTTTTTTTTAACCACGCAAGGCATAGGCAAATTTTCATATCAAAAGAACACATACTACAAGAAGCCAACCTACAATCTATATGGAATAGCTATATCCTCTCTTTGAACCTGAAAAGTCCAATTTCAGTCTAACAGTGAATTGCTGTGTTTTGCCAAAGCAGACTAGTAAATTAAAACAGTGTGTTTTTAAGATAAAATGCTTGGGTACTTGATTTAGCCAGTCATTCCTAAGCAAATATCAGATCCATAAAAAGGACTTAAACTCCCCAAGTTGATCCACAGGTTCAACACAATCTCTATCAAAATCCCAGCAGCCTTTTTTGCAGAAATTGACAAAATGATCCTAATATTCACATGGAAATGCATAGGACCTAGAATAGCCAAAACAATCCTGAAACAGAACAAAGTTGGAGGCCTCACACCTCCCAATTTCAAAACTTACTATCAAGCTACAGTAATTAATGGGAAGTGGATGTGGCTCAAGCGACTGAGCTCCCACCTACCACATGGAGGTCCTGGGTTCGATTCCCGATGCCTCCTAAAGAAGACATGCAAGACAGCAAGCTGGCACAATGAGCTGAGGCAAACAAGGGACACAAGGAGGAAAACATAATGAGAGACACGACAAAGCAGGGGATGGAGATTAGGCACCTCCCTCAGACATGGGAGGTCTCCTAAAAGGAAGATGAGCACACAACAGACAGACACAGCAAGTACAAACAATGAAGGGGTGGGGAGAAATAAATAAAAATAAATCTTAAAAAAAAAAAGACTGTATGGCAACAGCATAAGGACAGATATAGAGATCGATGGAATAGAATACAGCCCAAAAATAAATCCTCATATTTACAATCAATTGCTTTTTAACAGAATGCCAATTCAACAAAAAAATAGTCTTTTTAACAAATGGTGCTGAGACAACTGGACACCCACATGCAAAAGAATCAAGTTGGACCCCCTACCTCACACCATACACAAAAATTAACTCAAAATGGATCAGAGACCTAAATGTAACAGCTAAAACTATAAAACTCTTAGAGGAAAACTTAGGCATAAATCTTTGCAACCCTGGATTAGGCAATGGTTTCTAAGATATGACTCCAAAAGTATAAGCAATGAAAGAAAAAAAAATCACATAAATCAGACTTTATCAAAATTTAAAAGGTTTGAACTTCAAAGGACACTATCAAGAATGTGAAAGCAACCCCCAGAATAGAAGGAAATATTTGCAAACTATGTATCTGATAAGGACTACTGTCCAGAAGAACTCTTACAACTCAACGATTTAAACATGAATGAAGGATTTGAATAGAGACATTTCTCCAAAGAACATATTCAAATGGCAAATAAGCACATGCAAAGATGCTCAGCATCATTATTCATTACGGAAATGCAATTCAAAACCACAATGAGATACCAGTTCACTCCCACTAGAATAGCTATCACCAAAAAGACAGACAATAACAAATGTTAACAAGGATAGGGAGAAACTGGAATTCTCATACACTGCATATGGGACTGGGGCAGCCATTTTAGAAAACAGCCTGGGAGCTCCTCAAAAAGTTAAAAAGTTACCCAGCAACTGCTCCTCAGTATTTACCCAAGAGAACTGAAAACTTATGTGCAAACAAAAATTTGTAAAGGAGTGTTCACAGTAGCATTATTCATAATAACCAAAAACTGGAAACAACCCAAATGTCCATCAGCTGATGAATGGATACACAAATGTGGTACATCCATATGATTGAGTATTATTCAACCATAAAAAGGAATGAAGTGCAGATACATGCTCCAACGTGGGTGAACCTTGAAAACATTATGCTAAGGGACTCAGACACAAAAGGCCACATATTGTATGATTCTATCTATATGAAATGTCCCAAAGAAGCAAATCCAAAGAGACAGAAAGATTAGTAGCTCCTAGGGCTGGGAAAAGTGGGGAATGGGGAATCACTGCTAATTTGTACGTGTTTTTGGGGGGGAAAGATGACAATGTTCTAAAATTAGATAGTGGTGAGAGTTGTGCAACTGTGTAAATATACGAAAAACCACTAAACTGTATATTTTTAAAGGGTGAATTTTATGGTATATAAATTATATGTCAATAAAGCTGTTATTTAAAAAAGGAATCAAATTCCTTTAATTACTAAAAACTACTACTATGACGGTTATGTTTCTTTAAATTATCATACACTTTCCTCCCTTATTAAACAGAACATACTAAGTACTGCTTTCCGGAATATACACAAGGTCATCACTTTGAAACATCAATAACTAAACAGCTGCATATTCAGATATCTCAATGGTGTGAAGGCCACTAACCCTTTACATATACCTCCAAACTCCTGTTCTTTCACAGTACTTCCATCTGTCTTCTATAATTTTGTTTCCTCCTCCTACCACCAGAAGTCAAGAACAACAAGAGATTACAGGCAGGAAGGATATATGAAGGAAAACCAAACAAATGTGCATGAAGTGTTCACAAACCTTTAGAAAGAGGTGCAGTGCAGAAAAATGCTTTCTTTTTTTTCTTCCCATAACCCCTCCTCTCAAGGCGATGTCTCCCATTCTTACTTAGGAGGTACATCTCTGACCTTTCAAGTTTAGTTTCCCACAATAAAGGGAAAAGAGAGGAAGCTCACCTGAACATCTGTACTGTGGAAATCCTCAGATGACACTAGCATCCCCCAAACTGCCTAATTCCGCATGAGCCACCCCAGGGCAAGAGACTCCACAGACGCCCACTCCAGAGTGCCCTGCTTTTCTTACCCCAGGGAGAAGCACTAGCTTCAGCACCATGACTGCACTCACTGCTGACTTCCTCACATACACACAGGCTGTCCGGGCCAATCGACGGAGGGCATTTTGCCTCCTACGTGGAGCTACAGTGAACATGTCTCTGTAAAAAGTTTAATTACTACAGCAACTAAACAAGAAATGCATTCTCAGAGTCAATATTCTTTGGTTTACAGACACTGCTTGTCAAAGACAGAGTGTGAGGTGCCAGGGCCCCCCCCCACACACACACACAATCTACTCTTGCCCTAGGCTGCTTTAAATGATCCATAGGCCACTGGGTCCTGACCAGTCCTCCCAGGGTTGACTTGATTGGAGTAACTGCCCAGCCTAGGGAAGCAAAGCAATAGGCTGAGGCTTGGGGTGAGTGAAATTCTCCTCTTGAGGATTTTAAATAGGAGACAAACCAGAGGCAGGTGATGGCAAGCACTGGAACTGGAGTCAAGACACACAGGAACCATGAATGAGCTGTGGCAGGTCACAACTACATGAAAATTATGGTGGCACATGGAAGCTTCATGTAAGTGGAGAAAAACAGTCATCAAGGCGAGACTGGACAGAAGAGCAGAGCCAGGAGCTGCGTCCCAGAGAGACCCCAGCTCAGCCCAGGGGGTCTCCACAGGGAAGGTCTAGTCCAAACTCTCCAGGTCCCAAGTGGCGCCTCTGTTTCTGTCCTGGAAGGCTTGAGTTCGCTTGTTATTCTTATGCTAAAGCCCCCTTCAAGTAATCTAACTTGGGTGGCTTGTCTACCTTGCGATCAAAACTGCTCTAACACAGGGCCTACTTACTCTCCCTGATATTAACCCCAAGCAGTCAACATTTTCCAGTGTCCACTAAGAACCTCAGACTTTTCTGAATGAGTTAGCCAGTCCTCTTTCCAAGGATAAATACTGCAAAAACGAAAAGTCACCTAAAAACCACTTTCTGGATAAATGAACCTCAGAGCCTGATTACCATAATTTATTTTTAAAAGCATTCCAAAAACCATGATCATCTTCATCCTTAGTAAACAATCAGTGCCTGTCTATGCTTCTTCATCAAGTGACCAGGGCAAGGAATCTCATCAGAGTCGGTGCCGAGGGACAAAAGTGAGAAGGCAGTAAAGAGCATCCGCAACCACCTGGAGCTGCACCAGATTCAGCCTCGGTTCTCCCAGACATGGCCACAGAGGCTGCAGAGACTAAAAATACTGGGAAAGGACAGATGATAACTGTCAAGGATGTTCAGGCCAGTTACCGAAGTCACCAGGATCCCCATACTTGCACCAGAAGACACTTATACAAGCAGCAATGGGTTGTATTTAGAATAATCAGATTTAGTACAGAAGGACTGATATTTCTCCCCTCCCAGAATGCCTGGAATAAATCTCAGGGCCTTGAATTTGCTTAACTAATCTATGATCAATTTCGGGAGGACCCCTAAGAAGAAAGGCAAGTACTTCGAAAATATGGAGTACCCACTCACCACCTTTCTACTTGTTACAACTTCCTTTAGTACAACATCCTCTATCAAGGAAACTAAATGAAGAGACCTCCATCCAAAGCTTTGTCAAAGCAAATGACAATTCAGCAAACACCTTTCATAATGGCAGAGACAGAAGAGATAACGCAGAAAATGTTTACAGAAACACTAGGAACTTTATCTTACCCCTCAGTATCTTTAAATATGGAAAAAACTTCAAAAAAATTAACTATACTCAAGGTCTCCCCAAGTGCTGGGCCAAGAGCAGCCCAAGGGGTATGTCCACCTGAAGATCACACATGCTCTATTACAGTGGACCCCCAAAAAATCCCCAAGCCACATGAGTTTCTTAGTAGGAAGAGCTGATTTACTGGCAATTGATACATTTTAATAAGTTATATTAATCAACTCCAGAAACTACAACTAAATGAATATACATAGTACTACCTTGAACATAATAAAAAAGTCTGAGGTTCACAGATAATTTTTTCATCTGTAACCATATATTACTTAAGTCTATTTTTCTAAAACTAGGAACCCTCATTCATATCTGAATAAAGTCCTCAGATCAGTCACCTGGAGAAACTAAGCAGACTGAACATTTTCGTGCTGTGTATCATCTTTAACAATTTTTTAAAGCACATACTCACAATGTGTTAAACAGACCTAAGAAATTAAGCCCGCCTATGTATACCAGGATGGAGGTGCCTCACTGATTGCAGTTCAAATTCCTCCTACACAGCTAGAGTCAACATAGTAATTCCTAACCTGAAGCACACACCTCCAAAGGAAAAGACACAGTTCTACAGAAGAGCTGCACACCAGCAAAGCAAGTCACAAAGCAAAATTCCATACATCCATTTTCTTATAATTATAAAATTTAGAATGGGAAGGAAGTTTAGAGGTCGCCACGAGGACAACCCTTTACTCAACACATGAATTCCCTCAAAATAATTACTGACTGACTCATTATGCAATAAAAGCTGTGGTTGGAGAAAATCAAGAGAAGGAAAACTCGTACCGGATGGATGGAGAGTTGGTAGTTGGGAGGGAGCAGGCCGGGAGGCCAGGAGGAAGGGTCTTCTGGCACCACAGCTTGCGGAAGTGGCAACAAGGACAGCAGAAAACACCCCTCTAGCAGGGGGTCCTCGGTCCAGTGCACGGGTGCTCCTAGCTCTTGAAAGAAGACAGTACTTGGAATCAAAGTGGGCTTGTTAGAAAAGCCACTGAGGAAGCCGGAAGCCTTTGTGGCCAGAGGACTAACGGGTCATTGCTTGGTTCAGGGTGAGACAAAAATGGTAACACCAATCTTCCAAACATTGTGAAATCTGATATCAAAGCCTACAACTCTTCATAAATCCTACAGTGGTAAAAGATTTGGGGAAATGAGGGAGTTCTTACAGCGATCCTCTACCACCAGATACTCTTTTCTAGAATATTATTTACTAATTGATTTCCTTCTTAGAAATCAAATGTAAGTAATTGAAAACTATTTGGTTCTTAGTTAATAGTAAATGTTAATAAGTCATATTCAGATGCTTTTTCAGTCTACTTGCTTTTAGTTTCTTTTTCTTAGTGCACCTACTTGAAGGTGAAAGCTAAATAACAGGCCACTCACCCATGTTACCCATCAGACAACTCCGTTCAACATAAAGGAACACAAGGCTCTAGTTACATTTAAGAATGGGAGGAGACAGTATCTTGGAGTTGTCATGATTTTTAAAAAGTCATTTCAGGAATAAGATCAGGTTATCAATCAAAATGGTTGCAGTTTGAATATCTACTCTAATCATGAATTATGACTGAGCTAAAATGATGATTCCTACATACAACACATTTTATTTCTAATGCTTCTCAGCAATTAATGTATCTACAAAGTCAACAAACCCCCAAGAAAGCAGAGAAAATGAACTTTTTAATAGCTCACCATTCATCAACTACAGGAGGCTTGAAAGATACAACACGCCGGAGGCTCAGCCTCTAACTTGACCCTGCAGAGGAAAACTCCAAATAAGATTTCTTCAAGAACTGCTCACACGCAGTCCGAAATAACAAGCAGCAACCTCCCTGGAAGAGAAACTAGAGTCGACAGCTACACGACCATACCAAATGAAACCTAACTCCAACACAGGGATGCCATGCTAGTTCCCTAGTAGTAACAACAATAATAATACATCAGAAATAAAATTATCATAATAAAGTTATTGAAAATATTTCAAGATTAGCAGAATGCTCCAAAAAAATCGAAATTCGTTTCAAATTTGAGCAGAACATAATTGAATCTCAAGGCCTAATTACTCTGAGATAAAGTAGAATTCTCCAATTTAGTCAAATTATAAAAGAAATGCCACTTTCTGACAAAGGAGCTACAGCATAGCACTCAACCACATGTGAGAACAAAAATTTTGTGTCAATATGTTCACAACACAGCTCAATCCACAAAATCATGAGATAATTAAACTGACTGTTTTAGATCTCAATCTGTTTGGTCAAAACCTTATCTAAATGACACTGATGCAAATCAGAAGCAACTCCATATCTCATCTTTTGTTTTACCTGTTATCCTTGATTTATGGGCTGAATGATGTTAAACTGATTTGTGCACCTGCCAGAAGTCAGCTCAGGAATGGGAAACAAGAACAGAGATTCAGAAGAATCAATTCATGAATGAACATGCTGACGCCATGGTTCAGCTCCCAGGAGCGCTTAGCGTGTGAAGAAGCGGGGGTATCTTTTGGGATGTTAAATCACAAAGTCATTTAGTAAAGGAGATAAAAGGAAAAGCCCAGGCTCAGAAAGAGGTAAGGGGGAGGTGGGTAACACAGAACAAAGCCAGTATTAACAACCTTCTCCCTACAACAAAAACGAAAAATATCATTGTGTATATGCCACAAACAAGCATAACTTCTAACCCACGGGAAGGGTTTCATACTACTAGTGTTAGAGGGAATATTTTTCAAAGACACGGTTAGTCGTATCTCTAAATCAGGGGCTCTTAACAAGGGGTCCGTGAGCTTGAACTGAAATTCAAAAAAAAACATTATTCTCGAGGGCACGTGTTGGTGCGGATGTGATATATTTTTTAAATAATGCACAGTATAGTATGGACTTAGTAAGGGGTCCACGGGTTTCACCTGACTGGCAAAGGGGTCCGTGGAACAAAAAGGTTAAGAACCCCTGCTCTAAATAAGTGGAACTCTGTCCCCAATCCTAACCGTAAATCTTTCTCCTACCACATAGCATATCATTCAAGAATGAGTGCTTATTATAGCTGACGAGCTTTATTTCGCCACTGGAAACTACTTGGCATTGCCACAGGACAGCTAGCTCTGAGCAAGTCTGACTGTAACAGCGAGGGGCTCTGACCAGAGGCAAGCTACCAGGATTTTTATGTGAGAGGAAAAAAAAAATGTCTTTATCTAATGATGTCATATAAACTAATAAAGAAAGATTATAAAAATTTGATTTACCTAGGACTATTAAAAGCAGCTAGTGGTATAGATTTTTCATCTCTTGGCAGAACTGAAAATACAACTAATAATACAAATTTCTGTATAGTTTAGACACAATTTACTAAAATTCCTTTTATTCTAGACACTTAAGTAACTGATTCCTAGAATCCTAATGTTTTCCAGGAAATTTAAGATTATTACATTGTTAAAAAATAATAATAACGGTGGCCCTCAGATCCTTAGGAAACACTCCAAAGCACAAAACTACAAGGGCATTCTCTCTTCTTTACCTATTCACATGGCTGAAAATAGCCATTTACCCAAAATGGATTTTTTTAAACTTTAAGCAATAAACAATTTTGCCAATAAACATTTTAAGATGATCTTATTAAGTTAAAATGCAAACATGCCAGTTTTATCTGTAAATCTAGAATGTTAAAAAGAGATCATCTCACATTTCCACCACAAATATCTTTGATAGAACATCACTACCCCCTTGTGGATTCGCAATAAAAAATCCTTATCTCGAATCTTCACTTTTTAAATGTTTCATTCTGCTGAACTTTCATTAAAGTTTACGTTTTCTTCCCTAAAGAAGTGCTGTTTTACTTTAACTAATCCTAAAAAAGAAAAGAAACACAACATTTAAAAATAGCCAAACCCATCACCTTCTTTATCTTCCATGCATCCCCATTTGGGAAGCATTCTTTATAAAATATGTATATTTATCAACTTAAAATGGTAGCCACACCAACATTCAATTTTTTCCTAGAATATCTAAATTTACACTTCCAATCATCACTTTAAGATTGTTCTTAATAAAAATGGATAATTTTTTCACTATAGCATCTTTTTTCTTTCTATTTGATAATTTCACACTTATACCCATTTCTTTTTATTGATCTCAAATGATTTGATATTCAAGTTCCCCAGAAAACCAATGGGACACATGCATCCTCCAAAATGACTCTTCAGAAAAGGATTAAAAACCAAGTTCTAAAAAGATGAAATTAACTCTTAATTGTTTATACCTTCAGAAATGTCTCCTGGCCATCTAAATGAACCCTGATGGAAGAAAAAAGACAATACCATTTTACTGTCAAACCTGCAAAGAAAGGCTTTCTTTTTTCTTTCTTCCTTTCTTTCCTTTTTTTTTTTTAACCTCTGTTTGTATCTGTGTATCATTCAAATATAACATACAGATACATCTTGCTAAACATGTACTGTGAAAATGATCAATTAAACTTAAACACCTGGTTTATCACTTGTTATAGATGCTAGATTTAGTTGAAAATACAAATCATACCTGCATTAACTTGTGTGCTACATAGAGAAAGTTTTACAGAGTCCTGACTTGTCCTACTGCCATTACTAGGCATTAACTCCCCATTCTCTCACAGATGTCGAACACAAAAGTAGGGACATAGTAATTTACTATTATTACGAGAAGACAAATGCCAGTATTCCTTCCAACAGTTAGGTGGGAGTAAAGGAGGAGAAATAATCCATTTTGCAAGTGTTTTCAAGTGACTAAATATATAATCTTCCTTCGGGGAAACTGATAGGGAAAAATGGAAGACACAATGCATGAGCTGTTGAGTGAATGAATGAATGAATTGACGTTGTATGTACCAAAAGGTTTTTCACATGTCATCCCAACTGAGACGTCAGGTCCAAAAAGTACCAATATGCACCATGTTCAAAGCTGGCAGCTGAACCACAGAGCAGTGCCATCAGATGTTCTGCTTTTGGGAATTTTGTTGTTAGGCGGTGGTGCTGCTGTTGGATGTCTTTTGGAGGGAGGGGAGGGGTGCAGTGTTTTAGAGGCTTTGGGAAATGACATTAGTGGTGAGAGTAATGCTACTTAATTAGCATTTAAACATTAACTATTAACCAGGAATGCATTCAAACATGTGAAGAGCTCAGACCCAAACGCTTCTTGCAGCGCAAGTCACTTTGTGCACATGTCACTACAAGACTATACCACAGCGAGCAGTTTCGAGCACAGCCCCAACTAGCATATCTCCACCCCCTGCCAAGAGTCTAGGAAGGGCTATGATCCTTGAAAGGCCTGGTGAAATCTGACCAAAAAAAGATGTGGCTGCACTTTTCCAAATGAGCAAAGAACTCAGGTATAGAGAACAAGCAACTATATCAAGAATGAGCAGGGAAGCGGCTGTGGCTCAATCAGTAGGGCTCCCGTTTGCCATATGGGAGGGCCCGGGTTCGGTTCCCGGGGCCTCCTGGTGAGGGCAGGCCCGCCCGCACGGCGTGGTTAGCTGACCCAGCGAGCACAAGCAGCAAGGGGGGGATAAATGAATAAATAAATAAAATCTTTAAAAAAAAAAAGAATGAGCAAAACATTGGGGTGAATGTGGAAGAACCATTAAAAAATATCTCTGATCCTTCCATCTTATGTCACTCGGTTCAAAGTAAATGAACGATCCTCTAAGAACAGAAAGGGAAAATGATATGGCCGACACTTGGCTTCTCTTTGCAATGGGTTCAAAACATGAGCTTAGAAAGTGCTCAGGAAGCATCACAAACCTTTACACAGGGAGGCCTGTGACTTTCCATAAGCCATGGTGCCTAACTCAGAAAGATGCAGCACAACCTAAGAAACACACAGCCAGCATACCGATGGCAGGAAACTACCTTTACTTTGGGCCCACCTTAAGGAAAAAAATCAAGGACTGCTTGATACATACAGAGAAACACTCTTCTCATAAATACCTGACAAGTACCATGGGATGGAAGACTGTATCTATATATTCACCAGCCCCTTTTTAATAACAAATTGGTAACATGTCTTAATCCCAGGACTGATTAATTTACAATACAGAGGACATAAAATAAAAGGATCTGATAGTGCCTGAACAACTTATATCCTGAGCCTGAAGCTGATTAGGTATCAAAAAAAAAAAAAGAGAGATTACATGCTATAATATGGAAAACAAGGGGCACGGCTGTGCCCTCTTACTTGAGTCATATGCACAAAGAAGCAAAGCAAGAACTTTTCTTGCTCTCACTCTTGAACACACAAAGACTAAAGCAGTACTCTAACAGACAAAGCAGTATTACAAGACCCCACACTTCCTTGTGAATGAAGACCCCCAAATGAAGTCATATACTCGTTGGCTGCACCCAAAGAAGTTTACTATTATCAAGTCAAAAAGAAGGAAGGAAGCTGACTAAAGTGCAGCAAAAACAAATTTCCAAAATTCCACATGGGAAGGCCCTGATTTCAGAAGGACCCTGTGATGAAATCTAGTTACAAATACTACTTGTGGTTTCAGTCCCATTCCATCGTACCCATCCTTAGGGAAACAAGGAGCAGAGACACAGCCTTACTGCTACATGACACACGGCATGGTGGATACCCCTTTCTACTAAAAGTTAGAAAGGCTATAAGCACAATAGATCCACAAATTTTTTTTATCATAATGATGACAAGGGCAATAAAAGAAGCCTTTTTATGTGGGAAAAGGCAAAAAGGAAAGGAAAGGCTGAAGAAAAGAAAGGGAGGTAGGATTTAAGTCTTCTAGAATATCAAATTTTTTTTAAAAAAAAAAGGGCATGGTAAGTGACTCTAGAAAGTACAGGGCATTTTGGAGAATGATCTATATAATGGAAAAACACAAGAAACACTTATCACCACATCACACACACCGTCACCACAAAAAAAAATTCAGTCACATATTTATATGAACAAAAAAAGTGACACCAAACCACATACCACAACAATCCTAAACAAGAGTTCTTCTTGAGTGGAATACTAGCAGAATTGGTTTCTATATACATTGTGAAGGGGGGAAAACTGATTTAAAAGAGGAGACAAAGAAAAAATTTATTTCATACTAATTTATCATCATTATTGATACTTAACCTGCCTCCAAAAAGAATTTGAAGCTATTTACCGAAAAAGAAAAAGAGAAAAGAAAAATAACAGAATCATTAAAAAGCAAAAAGTATTTAAAGTCACATGATAGGGAGCAGATGTGGTTTAGGGTGGTTGAACGCCTGCCTCCCGCATGGGAGGTCCCGGGTTCAATTCCTGGTGCCTCCGGAAAAAAAAACAAAACCAAACAACAAGCAAAACAAACAAAAAAATCAACTCAGGGGCCGATGTGGCTCAGTGGTTGAGGGCCTGCTTCCCACATACGAAGTCCCAAGTTCAATCCCCAGCCCCCAGTACCTCAAAAAAAAAAAAAAAAAAAGTCACATGATAAAGAAAAGCAGTGATAATTATACCAGATACCTAGGCTCAAAGTGGCCACAATTACGCATTAAATTTAGATGTAACACTTTCTGGCAGCAACTCATATAATTTTTACTATCTGATAATATGAATATACCAGATAATCAGAGGAGAAAAATGTTTTTCTACCACGTCCTTATCTAAAGGATACATCTGATTTTATGTTCCATGCAACTCCTAGGATAATGCTGATGTTCAAGTGCTAAGCATTCCAATCAACCATGTATCAAAATGACCCAAAATTTATGCCTAGACAATTATGACAAAGGTCAATTTACACACACACACACACATACCCAAGCACACCAGTCTTTGAGGAAGCTGTTAAAATGCCTCTCCCAGGCCCTCTCCCCACCACCCCCACTCCTGCAGGGGGGAAGGGGGATAGCTCAACAGGATAGAACACAGAGTCTATTTTTGCAAGATCACAATCCAAAAAATAAAAGCAAATTAAGAAAAGGATTCCTTATAACAAAGTATAAAAGACAAAAACAAGATACACTGAAACATCATTCATACCAAAAGACCCAACTTGGTCTCAAGCAAAGTCACACAATCCACAGATCTTCTTGCGTAACAGAAGCACAGCAATGGGCACGACTTTCTGAAGGGAAAGGAAGAGAACAGGAGAACCACCTTCTATTGCTTTTTCCATAAGGAAGTCAGAAAGCAGTACAACTGCCCACTAAAAGGTATACCATCTAACTCTAGGAAATGGGAAACAAAGACTGGCCCAAAGAATTGAAGGAGTAGAAAGACCTGTAACCCCACCAGGACCCAGGAGCTGACACTTAGCATGAAAAGGGAATGAAAATAATGCTACCTGACTCTAAAGAATAGGGGAAAGCCTAAAACCTCCAGTTTCTAAAAACTAAGGAAATGGAAAGACATGGATATGCAGTACACATACACACGTTTCAAAGAGCAACTAAGAACAACCCTACTCTTGAAATGAAAAGCCTGACCTAATCTGACCTTGCGTAGAGGCTGCTGTGTATACTTCAACGTGGTGAAGCCACTCAACAACAAAATGGAGAAATTCAACATTTCCCAGAACAGGATAAGTAAGGTCCTCAAGAACATACAGGGAGAGATTTCCATGGGTCAAAACATCTAGATGGGAGGGGTGCAGGGGAGGGGAGAGCCATGTTCTAATGGAAAACCAAACAGAAAGACATACAAGAGAAAGTGGTTATGAGCCCAGCCAGTGAGACTCACTGCAAGAGAATGCCTTACAGTGGAGGAGGAAGAGGAAAAAAGCTGATTTCCAAGAGTTGATGGGGATGGATGGTACAGACTCAGATAAAAACGCCCAGCTTTGGGCACCAATCTCAAGTGTGTTCCTCTTACCAACCTTTCCCTTTTTCCTTCTACTGCTCACACAGTACTGAGCATCCCAATTAGCAGTGAAAAATCCAAAAGGTCCAGAAAGGGCATGGAAGGATCCAGCACTGGAAACAAGTAGTCTGTACTGGGTATACTCCAACATACACAGCAGGTATTCAACTCTCGATCTTTCCAAGGGTCATTAATACTACACCCTAAAAATATAAAATTTCATCAAGCTGGTTACAGATCACAAATACAGGCAGCATAAGAACAGCATACAAATGTAAAAAAAAAACAAAAAAAGAAGACGCAGTCAAGAGCTCTACTTTCTGGCCACGGGTATTATGCCCACTGGGTAATTCAATATGAACTGAAGAGCAAACTCAGGAACTCAGCCTAATGCTGACCCTCCAGGTGACCACAGCTCCTGACTCACTACACAGAAGTGGAGAGAGTCTCCTTGCTAGAAGAGTGTGTGATGGTCCAAATGTTCAGGGCCCGACAGAGCTTGTCAGGGAGGATGAGGCTCCAAACGAAGCCTGTCAAAAAGTCCGACTTCCCACTGAGTGACAGCAGGGAGCAGTCCTTCCAAGGCGTGGGAGGGAAGGAAGTAAGAGACAAGAGGCGGCAAGGCCCCTGGCTAGAGCAGACAGGGCCCAGCCGGCGAAGTAATTATGATATTCATAGAAAAGACTTAAGAAGAATACCTCCACCCTCTCATGCAGTGTCAAGGGTCTTTCCAAAGGTACCCTTTCCCAACGTTCAAAACCTCTCTCAATTATTTAAACGGCCAAAATATAACTGGGACGTTATTTACGGCCATTCATTCCTCGTCTGTCACAGGAAAGTATGTTCTTCTCAACCTTCTCCCATCGGTTGCCCAAAATACATAAAACATCTTTCCTCTACATTAAAGCAAGCAAATCAAAAATTAAAAACTTTTCAGATACACGAAACCAAGCAGAGGCTACAGCCCCTAAATTCAGAGTGCCTAAGTCTAGCTACGTTTCTCAAGCATTCTGCACTTAGTGCATCCGGGCTGGGTGAACGCTTAGGACGCCATGCTGCTTATTCAGTACAGTACAAATGGCAAATGAAGAGTGCTAAGAATTGGCCATTTATCGATGAGTCTTCTGATTCTTCTAGAATCAGGGTTACCAGCAGCAGTAAAATACTTATATCTAGATTGTTACACATAAACGTCCCCACATATACAGTCATCTAACCCTCCCAACTTTCTGTATCTATGTCATCCATGTGACTTCATCTGTGAATATAAACATATATGTGTGTGCATGTACACAAACGCATAGCATCATGCTAATCTTTTTTGTCAAAAGAGAACCAAAACAGCAAAAAAATAGAAAGTATTCAAATTCCCCCTCCACACGAAAGCTACAAGATCCAAGGAAATGTTTGGATCCCACAAAGGCAACATCAGGGCCAAAGAAGGTTCTCGTACAACAAGGAGCACGCACGTGACCCCGTCCGGAATGGGACGTGGGCGACATGGGTGTCTTCGCGCTCTTTTCTGGATGGAAAGGCATATGGCTTCTTACCCAGCCAACATGAATACAATTTAGGGAAACTAGAAAAAGTCAAGGTAACAGGGCTCGCGAAACATGGCTGACGGAAACAGAAGCCATGAGGAGACTAGGAGTTCTCTTAAAAAAGAAATGGGAAGTTTATTTCCAGTGAAGCTTGAAAGGCTCTTGAATGTAGGATGTTCAAAGTGTGTTTCTTACTGCACAGAAGTCAAAAATCAGAACACCAAAAAACAAGGACACATGAGCCTTTCCCAGTGGGGTACAGAGTCAACTGGTGAATGCCGCCCCCACCTAAGATACAGGAGTAACTGTGGAAGGGAAAATACGTCCTTTTTTCCCTCAGACGTCGGAGTAATTATCGTGGCCCCTTTTCACTCAGGTAGTAGGCACAATGGCAGCCCTGTCCTACATCTTACTGGGGCGCTCACCCCTCACCCAGACAAGGGACTGGGAGGCGACAGAACGTGGTAGGGCAACGGGGCACGTGGGCAAAGGCGAGCTGCAATGTCCAGATTTTTCCTTAAGAGGAAGAGGGCAACGCAAAGGGTATTCAGGAAATGAGCTCACCCTAGCCCAGGAAAGTGTGCGCAGAGTGGACATGGAATCTGGGAGAAGTGTGTGGCTTCCTACTCAGAAAGGACCTGAGGGCTGCCCAGGCCCCCCACCCCCCACACACTGGGTGAGGAGAGATGAACCTGGGTGGCCGAGTCCCCGAGTCCTGGCAAAAAGGGTCGACAGACGGGGTGCAGAGGCTCCAAAAGGTTCCCCAGAAGACGGGAGGGTGAGACAGACCCTCGTGCCAAGGCAGGATCAGGGTCACAGAAGGTAAAGGGCAAGGGAGGCTGGCGAGCCGCACTTGCCACGGCCCCGAGACCCCACCCTCCCGGCCGGGAGCCGGGCCAGGGCCCGGGGGGCCCGGGCACGCCGGCCAGGGGCGCGGAGGCCGCGCAGGCCCCCTCCCCGGGGAGGGAGGCGGAGGGGGCGCAGAGGCCCTCCCGCCGGGGACGCTCAGCCGGAGGGGGTCCCCCTGGCGGGCAGAAGCACGGGGACCCCCGTGCGCTCCGGGAGGCGCCCGCGGGGCTGCGGGGATGCTGGACAGAGAGTGTGTGGCCCTGCCCGCCGGGGAGCCAGGGGGCCGGCGAGCGCTGGGCACCGGCCCGGAGCGGCGGGGCGCGGGGCCGGCGGGGGCCCGAGGCGGCGAAACTTTCCGCCCCGCGGCCCCCACCCGGGACCGCGCCGGGGAAGGCGGCGGGCGGGCTCGGGAGCGGCGGGGCTGCCCGGTCCGGGTGGGGGAGGCGCCGGCCCTCGCGGCTCCTCCTCCTCGCTGGGCCCGGCCCCCGCCCCGCCGAGCCCCCCGCCCCCTCCGCGCCCAGCCC